>CM056049.1:272728041-273007104 GCA_029574335.1 Rana kukunoris | reverse complement strand
GTTCCGTCTCTTCTTTTTCCACAGCTTGTTTTTGAGAGCCAAGGAACGCTCCTTATACTCCTCACTGCTTGGTAAGAGGACATAATTTTTTCTTTAATAAGTTTTTATTTCAACATCCAGGCGAGTCAGTTTACTCTTCTTACGCTGTGCCAAGAAATTGCAAAAAATTAACACCAGCATTATTAAAATATTGATACCATTCAGCCAGCTCTGATTCGCCTTTTTGGGGGCTAACGTCCCATCTTAGGACTTCTCGGGACCATAGAATCAGCTGTATATTGATCTAACAATGCAATATCCCATTGTGTATGTAATTCGGCTACCATGAGATTTTTAAGTCTATGAACATACCCCCCAGGTCACTGTCTGTGTCTTTTTGATCTCAAACACACCCTCTTTAGCAATCATGCGTGTAGAACGATATTCGAAAACGTCCATATTACAGGACTAACCAATATAAAGCAGCAAGGAATTTAATTATATCAAAGGTAAGAGTATTCAATCAAAAAGGGGAAAATTCCTCGCGCTAACAATTAATAAATTAAATATTAATTAAAGTATATATGATGAAAGTGAATCAAAATTAAGTTTAAGTGATATCCAGCAGCAACACAAAAATATGTGATATACATAAAAAACAGAAATAAAAAACAACAAGGTTGCGCTCAGAAGCACAATGTGATATTGTGAAAGAAAAAATAGTGTCTATACAAATAGATAAAAAACACACATATTCAATATAATCATAATTATGAACAAAATAAATTATATCCAAATGAATGATAACAAAGTATAAAGTCCATAAAGGCTAAATAAATATATAAAATATATATGAATGTGTAGATTCTCTAATAGTCCTATTAAGGAAATAAGAAGAAAAATATAGCAGCTTTCCAAGTTGAATGACACAGGTGATAGCTGTAGATCGTGAAAGTCCTGTATAAGTTCACCATCAGTAACACAATATTACTTCCAATATGGTAAGGTAAATAGGGTGTACTCTTACCAGATATAAAGGGGATTCAGGCATGTCACTCCCAATACGTCTGGGAGTAGGACGCTTCCGGATCTTCCACACTGGGTTGATGCGATCTCCACTGAACCAGCAGATATTCAGCAACTCCAAAAAGCTCAGCATCCCATTCGGATCAGAGAAAAGGAAGAAAAAAACGGGGACTCGCCATAGTGAAAAATACTTCCAGAAATTTATTCCAAATTGTGCAGCATATACACGAAATTTAAAAATTGCCGGCTAAAAACATACAGGATAAAAAGAACGTGCGCCCCGTACTTCCGGGGTCACGTAACAAACGCGGTGACGTAGTGCGTGGCTCCGCCCTGACCGGTTTCGTCAGAGAATGACGTTGTTCAAAGGGCACGGGCGACGCACTGAACGTCACCACTTAAATACATAGAGACACAACCAAGCCTCTCTTTCGTTTTCACCACCTTCATTGGAGAACGGTGGAGAAGGCGGAAGTGGGAGTAGACCGGGAAGAAACAGGAAGCGCGCTACCAGCGAGATCTGTGTAATGCAGATAGACATATCCTGCATCACTCAAGGTCCGATCCAGCTTAAAGGAGCGCACTCACTGGTTCCCGATCCCTCCGACTAATGAAGATACACAAAAAATACAAAAAAATGATTAATAATTACCAAGGAACATTGTCTGTCACAATTATACATATGTTCAACGATAAAGAGATTAAAGACATATATTTGTCTCTACTAGACCTACTATAATTGAATTTTAGTCGTCACATGCAATCTTGCTAGACGTGCGCAGCCCATTTAGCTAATAGGCCAATGCGCACAACATATCTTTATACATTTATATACATCAGTTACCATTACTGAATTTAAACAGGATACATATATACATTAAGCCTCCAGGTAAGCATATACATCTACCTAAAGAAATATATATATAAAGATTAGTCATGCTATGAACACAAAAAATCTCTTTAAACTAAAAACTCCTTATTTTTGCAAATAAACCAAAAATCGAAAGAGACGACCAATGGCTATATAGGAAGCACAATCTCCACCTAATAAAACATCTGCACATATAATAAACTATATGTAAACAGAAATAATTAAATAAACAATAAAAATAAATAAATATAGATATAAAAATAAATATGGACATAAATAAAAAATGAATTAAATTAACTGAAAATTACATAACCAGGAATATTTTATGAGTTATCCAGGAAAGCATTTATTTCTATATCCACATTTAGGCCCTGCGGCTTAAGACATTTTAAACGATAAATCCAGCTCATCTCTAATTTGGATATAGCTATCCTCTTTGATCCTCCTCTCCAATGAGATTTAAGGATGTCGATAGCAACTATAGAGGTACCGCTTGGATTCCTAGCGTGTACTTCTCTATAATGTCTAGAGACCGAGTGTTTTTTATATCCTCTTCTTATGTTACCTATATGTTCATTGATTCTGACTTGGAAGGTTCTTATTGTACGTCCCACATATTGTAGCCCACATACAAGGATTTTCCCGGGTCCAACCAAAACCATCAAAGAATGGGCGACAAAAGAGAGGAACTAGAGGGGGGAGGAAATCAAAGACCACATACAAGGATTTTCCCGGGTCCAACCAAAACCATCAAAGAATGGGCGACAAAAGAGAGGAACTAGAGGGGGAAGGAAATCAAAGACCAAAAAGGAAAAGAGTATAACAGGACAGGGGATCTTCAATCTCAGCACTGTCACGCTGACTTCAGAGGAGATCACACTCCTTGACAAAGGATTGAAGTTTGCACCCCCCCAATCTTTAAACAAATTTGATACCCACATGGATATACATAAATTCTCTAGGAAATTGAGTATGAAAAGATTTTTTTCTCTCTAAACCCATTAGAGAACCTATGAGTACCGTTACGAGTGTTGGGGCTGAGGTTCAACACTCTAACCTTTCCAATGCCTCCCTGTTCAATCCCCCGGGAGGTTTGGCACCAAATATTAAGGTCTTCAGAGATGTACTCTTGAGAGACCTTGAGAAGGTTAATATTAAAAAGACTAAACTTAACAACTCTCTGAAAAAAGGTTTCGACCAACTTTGTGAAGAGAAAAGTATTGTTATCCGCCCCGCTGATAAAGGGGGCGGGATAGTGATACTCAATAAGATCGATTATCTAAATGAACTTGGTCTTCTAGTTGGGGATAGGGATACTTATTCGCCCCTCTCTAGAGATCCCCGGTCCTCATATAGAAAAGTTTTGTCTAAAATAGTGCAAGAAGGATTTAAATCAGGTGTGCTGAATAAAAAGGAGAAAGCTTTTCTCATTCCAGCATCATCTAGGATCCCAGTGATCTACTACTTGCCCAAGATCCATAAAGACCCGATTCATCCACCAGGGAGACCGATTATAAGTGGAATTAATTCTATCTCGTCTAGGGCAGGAAAATATATAGATGGATATCTACAACCACTTGTTAGAGCTCTGCCAGCCTTTATCCGAGATAGTAAACATGTTATCAATATTATTAATGAGGTTTCTTACGAGGAGGGCCTATGGTTGGTTACTGCGGACGTCACGTCCCTATATACAATTATACCACATGTATGGGGGATTTCCTCGGTTAAACATTTTTTGGAAAGGGACTCTGATTTAACCTTAGTACAACAAAGATTTATTTTAGATCTTTTGCAATTTGCAACCACACACAATTTCTTTGGTTTAGTGGTGGATTCTTCCTACAAAAGAGGGGGGTTGCGATGGGGGCTAAATTTGCCCCCAGCCTGGCCAACCTCTTTATGGGGAAATGGGAGGAGGACGTTATCTATGCTGACCGCAGGCCAGAGTTGGCCCTGTGGGTCAGATATATAGATGACGTCCTCCTCCTATGGAGGGGATCCAGGGAATCTTTGGATTCCTTTATGGGTTCCCTCAATATCAATGATAGGGGGATTGAGTTCAAATATGAGGCGGATCAGAATAGGATTAACTTCTTGGACCTTGTAATTAGAGTGGAGGAGGGTCAATTTGTGACCTCCACATTTTTCAAATCCACAGACCGCAACTCATTCATCCCCCGTGATAGCTGTCATCATAAGGCCTGGCTGGACTCAGTACCCAAGAGCCAATTTTTGCGCCTCAGGCGCAATTGTAGTAAAATAGAAGACTTTGGGGAACAGGCAAAAATGCTAACATCGAGATTTGTGGATAAGGGTTACTTAACAGAAGACCTTGAAAAATCAATTCGAGAAATTGAAGTAGTTGATAGAGCTGTGTTATTACGGGATAAAGTCGCCCCCTTAGTAGGGGAAAACAATCGATTTATTTCTCCCTTTATCACTAACTACTCAAATCAACATTATACAATTAAGAAACTGGTCAGGAAACACTGGCATCTTCTTAAAGAAGATCCAGTCCTTGGTCCAGCACTCCCGGAACAGCCTCAAGTGGTATTTAGAGGGGTCCCCTCATTGAGAGATTCTCTTGCCCCAGGAGTGGTCGATCCTCCAAGTAAGAAACCAATGTTCTTTCAGAATATAATTGGTTACCACAAGTGTAATAAATGTGCTGTATGTAAGGTTAATGCAGTGAAGGAACGTAAGACCTTGAGCTTTGTCTCAAACAGTACTTCTCAGACCTATAACATACGATCTTTTATCACATGTTCTATGACCCATGTGGTTTATTTGTTGACCTGTCCATGTGGGCTACAATATGTGGGACGTACAATAAGAACCTTCCAAGTCAGAATCAATGAACATATAGGTAACATAAGAAGAGGATATAAAAAACACTCGGTCTCTAGACATTATAGAGAAGTACACGCTAGGAATCCAAGCGCGGTACCTCTATAGTTGCTATCGACATCCTTAAATTCATTGGAGAGGAGGATCAAAGAGGATAGCTATATCCAAATTAGAGATGAGCTGGATTTATCGTTTAAAATGTCTTTAAGCCGCAGGGCCTAAATGTGGATATAGAAATAAATGCTTTCCTGGATAACTCATAAAATATTCCTGGTTATGTAATTTTCAGTTAATTTAATTCATTTTTTATTTATGTCCATATTTATTTTTATATCTATATTTATTTATTTTTATTGTTTATTTAATTATTTCTGTTTTACATATAGTTTATTATATGTGCAGATGTTTTATTAGGTGGAGATTGTGCTTCCTATATAGCCATTGGTCGTCTCTTTCGATTTTTGGTTTATTTGCAAAAATAAGGAGTTTTTAGTTTAAAGAGATTTTTTGTGTTCATAGCATGACTAATCTTTATATATATATTTCTTTAGGTAGATGTATATGCTTACCTGGAGGCTTAATGTATATATGTATCCTGTTTAAATTCAGTAATGGTAACTGATGTATATATATGTATAAAGATATGTTGTGCGCATTGGCCTATTAGCTAAATGGGCTGCGCACGTCTAGCAAGATTGCATGTGACGACTAAAATTCAATTATAGTAGGTCTAGTAGAGACAAATATATGTCTTTAATCTCTTTATCGTTGAACATATGTATAATTGTGACAGACAATGTTCCTTGGTAATTATTAATCATTTTTTTGTATTTTTTTTGTATCTTCATTAGTCGGAGGATCGGGAACCAGTGAGTGCGCTCCTTTAAGCTGGATCGGACCTTGAGTGATGCAGGATATGTCTATCTGCATTACACAGATCTCGCTGGTAGCGCGCTTCCTGTTTCTTCCCGGTCTACTCCCACTTCCGCCTTCTCCACCGTTCTCCAATGAAGGTGGTGAAACGAAAGAGAGGCTTGGTTGTGTCTCTATGTATTTAAGTGGTGACGTTCAGTGCGTCGCCCGTGCCCTTTGACAACGTCATTCTCTGACGAAACCGGTCAGGGCGGAGCCACGCACTACGTCACCGCGTTTGTTACGTGACCCCGGAAGTACGGGCGCACGTTCTTTTTATCCTGTATGTTTTTAGCCGGCAATTTTTAAATTTCGTGTATATGCTGCACAATTTGGAATAAATTTCTGGAAGTATTTTTCACTATGGCGAGTCCCCGGTTTTTTTCTTCCTTTTCTCTGATCCGAATGGGATGCTGAGCTTTTTGGAGTTGCTGAATATCTGCTGGTTCAGTGGAGATCGCATCAACCCAGTGTGGAAGATCCGGAAGCGTCCTACTCCAGACGTATTGGGAGTGACATGCCTGAATCCCCTTTATATCTGGTAAGAGTACACCCTATTTACCTTACCATATTGGAAGTAATATTGTGTTACTGATGGTGAACTTATACAGGACTTTCACGATCTACAGCTATCACCTGTGTCATTCAACTTGGAAAGCTGCTATATTTTCTTCTTATTTCCTTAATAGGACTATTAGAGAATCTACACATTCATATATATTTTATATATTTATTTAGCCTTTATGGACTTTATACTTTGTTATCATTCATTTGGATATAATTTATTTTGTTCATAATTATGATTATATTGAATATGTGTGTTTTTTATCTATTTGTATAGACACTATTTTTTCTTTCACAATATCACATTGTGCTTCTGAGCGCAACCTTGTTGTTTTTTATTTCTGTTTTTTATGTATATCACATATTTTTGTGTTGCTGCTGGATATCACTTAACTTAATTTGATTCACTTCATCATATTTACTTTAATTAATATTTAATTTATTAATTGTTAGCGCGAGGAATTTTTCCCTTTTTGATTGAATACTCTTACCTTTGATATAATTAAATTCCTTGCTGCTTTATATTGGTTAGTCCTGTAATATGGACGTTTTCGAATATCGTTCTACACGCATGATTGCTAAAGAGGGGGTGTGTTTGAGATCAATAAAGACACAGACAGTGACCTGGGGGGTATGTTCATGAGACTTAAAAATCTCATGGTAGCCGAATTACATACACAATGGGATATTGCATTGTTAGATCAATATACAGCTGATTCTATGGTCCCGAGAAGTCTAAGATGGGACGTTAGCCCCAAAAAGGTGAATCAGAGCTGGCTGAATGGTATCAATATTTTAATAATGCTGGTGTTAATTTTTTGCAATTCTTGGCACAGCGTAAGAGAGTAAACTGACTCGCCTGGATGTTGAAATAAAACTTATTAAAGAAAAATTATGTCCTCTTACCAGCAGTGAGGAGTATAAGGAGCGTTCCTTGGCTCTCAAAAAGCTGTTGGAAAAAGAAGAGACGGAACAAAAAAACAAGAAAAAGAAAAAGTTTAATAGAGATGTAGGAGACTATAAATCTGGTCTAGTATTTGAATGGCAAAGCAAAATTCAAGAAGGTGGGGGGGATAATTTAGAGATGGATACGATTCCGGTTGCTAATCAAAATTTGGGGAATCCAATTAATTCCATACCACCTTCTAATGTGTCCAATAGACCAATCCTGCGTTCAAGGAAGGTCTCGTACAAATCTCCCGTAAGAGAGAGACAATCTCAACCTCCCCACCCTCAAAATTTAGGGATAATCATAATACAGGTCCATCTACTAAATCTCCTAGTTGGAGAAATAAAGCTAAAAATCGCAAAAAAATAATTCCTCTCAGCGAGCTGGTGTAGTAGAAACCAATGACTCTGAGAGATTATCTTGGAGGTCCCAAGATGACATGCGATATAATTATTCCATCCCGGTGACCAACCGTTTCCAACCGCTTCAGGAATTCCGCCCATTTGGGGGACCGTATCAACAGCCGGCGACCCATAATGGTTGGAATAGAGACGAGAGGCTGCCATACTATTACCCTTTTCCCCCTCCCCCTCCTCCTTTCTACCCTCCTAGGCCTTCTAATTCATATGATTTTCCTTATCAGCAGGATCAATGGAGGGACAGGGAAACTAACCAATACAAGGATTTTCCCGGGTCCAACCAAAACCATCAAAGAATGGGCGACAAAAGAGAGGAACTAGAGGGGGGAGGAAATCAAAGACCAAAAAGGAAAAGAGTATAACAGGACAGGGGATCTTCAATCTCAGCACTGTCACGCTGACTTCAGAGGAGATCACACTCCTTGACAAAGGATTGAAGTTTGCACCCCCCCAATCTTTAAACAAATTTGATACCCACATGGATATACATAAATTCTCTAGGAAATTGAGTATGAAAAGATTTTTTCTCTCTAAACCCATTAGAGAACCTATGAGTACCGTTACGAGTGTTGGGGCTGAGGTTCAACACTCTAACCTTTCCAATGCCTCCCTGTTCAATCCCCCGGGGGTTTGGCACCAAATATTAAGGTCTTCAGAGATGTACTCTTGAGAGACCTTGAGAAGGTTAATATTAAAAAGACTAAACTTAACAACTCTCTGAAAAAAGGTTTCGACCAACTTTGTGAAGAGAAAAGTATTGTTATCCGCCCCGCTGATAAAGGGGGCGGGATAGTGATACTCAATAAGATCGATTATCTAAATGAACTTGGTCTTCTAGTTGGGGATAGGGATACTTATTCGCCCTCTCTAGAGATCCCGGTCCTCATATAGAAAATAAGTTTTGTCTAAAATAGTGCAAGAAGGATTTAAATCAGGTGTGCTGAATAAAAAAGGAGAAAGCTTTTCTCATTCCAGCATCATCTAGGATCCCAGTGATCTACTACTTGCCCAAGATCCATAAAGACCCGATTCATCCACCAGGGAGACCGATTATAAGTGGAATTAATTCTATCTCGTCTAGGGCAGGAAAATATATAGATGGATATCTACAACCACTTGTTAGAGCTCTGCCAGCCTTTATCCGAGATAGTAAACATGTTATCAATATTATTAATGAGGTTTCTTACGAGGAGGGCCTATGGTTGGTTACTGCGGACGTCACGTCCCTATATACAATTATACCACATGTATGGGGGATTTCCTCGGTTAAACATTTTTTGGAAAGGGACTCTGATTTAACCTTAGTACAACAAAGATTTATTTTAGATCTTTTGCAATTTGCAACCACACACAATTTCTTTTGGTTTAGTGGTGGATTCTTCCTACAAAAGAGGGGGGTTGCGATGGGGGCTAAATTTGCCCCCAGCCTGGCCAACCTCTTTATGGGAAATGGGAGGAGGACGTTATCTATGCTGACCGCAGGCCAGAGTTGGCCCTGTGGGTCAGATATATAGATGACGTCCTCCTCCTATGGAGGGGATCCAGGGAATCTTTGGATTCCTTTATGGGTTCCCTCAATATCAATGATAGGGGGATTGAGTTCAAATATGAGGCGGATCAGAATAGGTTTAACTTCTTGGACCTTGTAATTAGAGTGGAGGAGGGTCAATTTGTGACCTCCACATTTTTCAAATCCACAGACCGCAACTCATTCATCCCCCGTGATAGCTGTCATCATAAGGCCTGGCTGGACTCAGTACCCAAGAGCCAATTTTTGCGCCTCAGGCGCAATTGTAGTAAAATAGAAGACTTTGGGGAACAGGCAAAAATGCTAACATCGAGATTTGTGGATAAGGGTTACTTAACAGAAGACCTTGAAAAATCAATTCGAGAAATTGAAGTAGTTGATAGAGCTGTGTTATTACGGGATAAAGTCGCCCCCTTAGTAGGGAAAACAATCGATTTATTTCTCCCCTTTATCACTAACTACTCAAATCAACATTATACAATTAAGAAACTGGTCAGGAAACACTGGCATCTTCTTAAAGAAGATCCAGTCCTTGGTCCAGCACTCCCGGAACAGCCTCAAGTGGTATTTAGAGGGGTCCCCTCATTGAGAGATTCTCTTGCCCCAGGAGTGGTCGATCCTCCAAGTAAGAAACCAATGTTCTTTCAGAATATAATTGGTTACCACAAGTGTAATAAATGTGCTGTATGTAAGGTTAATGCAGCAGTGAAGGAACGTAAGACCTTGAGCTTTGTCTCAAACAGTACTTCTCAGACCTATAACATACGATCTTTTATCACATGTTCTATGACCCATGTGGTTTATTTGTTGACCTGTCCATGTGGGCTACAATATGTGGGACGTACAATAAGAACCTTCCAAGTCAGAATCAATGAACATATAGGTAACATAAGAAGAGGATATAAAAAACACTCGGTCTCTAGACATTATAGAGAAGTACACGCTAGGAATCCAAGCGGTACCTCTATAGTTGCTATCGACATCCTTAAATCTCATTGGAGAGGAGGATCAAAGAGGATAGCTATATCCAAATTAGAGATGAGCTGGATTTATCGTTTAAAATGTCTTAAGCCGCAGGGCCTAAATGTGGATATAGAAATAAATGCTTTCCTGGATAACTCATAAAATATTCCTGGTTATGTAATTTTCAGTTAATTTAATTCATTTTTTATTTATGTCCATATTTATTTTTATTTATCTATATTTATTTATTTTTATTGTTTATTTAATTATTTCTGTTTACATATAGTTTATTATATGTGCAGAGGTGTTTTATTAGGTGGAGATTGTGCTTCCTATATAGCCATTGGTCGTCTCTTTCGATTTTTGGTTTATTTGCAAAAATAAGGAGTTTTTAGTTTAAAGAGATTTTTTGTGTTCATAGCATGACTAATCTTTATATATATATTTCTTTAGGTAGATGTATATGCTTACCTGGAGGCTTAATGTATATATGTATCCTGTTTAAATTCAGTAATGGTAACTGATGTATATATATGTATAAAGATATGTTGTGCGCATTGGCCTATTAGCTAAATGGGCTGCGCACGTCTAGCAAGATTGCATGTGACGACTAAAATTCAATTATAGTAGGTCTAGTAGAGACAAATATATGTCTTTAATCTCTTTATCGTTGAACATATGTATAATTGTGACAGACAATGTTCCTTGGTAATTATTAATCATTTTTTTGTATTTTTTTGTATCTTCATTAGTCGGAGGATCGGGAACCAGTGAGTGCGCTCCTTTAAGCTGGATCGGACCTTGAGTGATGCAGGATATGTCTATCTGCATTACACAGATCTCGCTGGTAGCGCGCTTCCTGTTTCTTCCCGGTCTACTCCCACTTCCGCCTTCTCCACCGTTCTCCAATGAAGGTGGTGAAACGAAAGAGAGGCTTGGTTGTGTCTCTATGTATTTAAGTGGTGACGTTCAGTGCGTCGCCCGTGCCCTTTGACAACGTCATTCTCTGACGAAACCGGTCAGGGCGGAGCCACGCACTACGTCACCGCGTTTGTTACGTGACCCCGGAAGTACGGGGCGCACGTTCTTTTTATCCTGTATGTTTTTAGCCGGCAATTTTTAAATTTCGTGTATATGCTGCACAATTTGGAATAAATTTCTGGAAGTATTTTTCACTATGGCGAGTCCCCGGTTTTTTTCTTCCTTTTCTCTGATCCGAATGGGATGCTGAGCTTTTTGGAGTTGCTGAATATCTGCTGGTTCAGTGGAGATCGCATCAACCCAGTGTGGAAGATCCGGAAGCGTCCTACTCCAGACGTAGGGTGGGAGTGACATGCCTGAATCCCCTTTATATCTGGTAAGAGTACACCCTATTTACCTTACCATATTGGAAGTAATATTGTGTTACTGATGGTGAACTTATACAGGACTTTCACGATCTACAGCTATCACCTTCAACTGTGTCATTCAACTTGGAAAGCTGCTATATTTTCTTCTTATTTCCTTAATAGGACTATTAGAGACTCATCTACACATTCATATATATTTTATATAGCCTTTATTTAGCCTTTATGGACTTTATACTTTGTTATCATTCATTTGGATATAATTTATTTTGTTCATAATTATGATTATATTGAATGTATGTGTGTTTTTTATCTATTTGTTTATAGACACTATTTTTTTGTTTTCTTTCACAATATCACATTGTGCTTCTGAGCGCAACCTTGTTGTTTTTTATTTCTGTTTTTTATGTATATCACATATTTTTGTGTTGCTGCTGGATATCACTTAACTTAATTTGATTCACTTCATCATATTTACTTTAATTAATATTTAATTTATTAATTGTTAGCGCGAGGAATTTTCCCCTTTTTGATTGAATACTCCTCACATATGTTCTTGTCCCCTAGCTTTTTTCCTTATCACTGCACATTCAATACCAACACATTCAATACCAGAACATATTTTCGCCATCACACCTCGTTATATCTTTTGCTACACTGACACTCTCTCACACACACACACACTAGCACATTTCATTGAACTTCAATTCCTATTCACCCCCTCTCTCCCAGATCTCTAAGTACACATACACATTTCCTCATCTCACACACTTTGCTTTTTTGCACGTCCCCCCTTTTCTCTTCCTTTCCTTCCCCCTCTTCCCTCACTTCTTTTCATTTACCTGTTGACTATCTATTTAGTATTTTGAAGGTTGTTATCCTTCTTTCATTCATATACTTTTCCAGGTTTTGGTGGACTGTCCTTGCTGGGTCCATGCTTCCTCCCTTTTGTTATCTTGTTGTGCTTGGTCCTCCCTTTTGTTATCTTGTTGTGCTTGGCTCCCCTCGGTCCTCCTGCATCGCCTTTTGCCCCCCCCCCCCCCGCCTAGTGTGGGTCTTTAAGGGCAACCTCTCGTAGGCATAGAGGTCAGGTCGCCCACTCATCTCCAGCCTGGTCTTTTCCATCGACCCTCCCTTTCTGCATGGTATTCTGGGGGCGCTTTTTCTCATGATGGGGTCTGTGGAGGACCTATGGTTTCAGTTTTTTTACATTATTCTTTGGTAAATATACTCACCTACACCAATATGGCAAACTATGATATTATATATATTCTACTGTATAATATTATATGTTTGTTTTTTGTTTTAACAAATATTATCTACAGGTATATGTATCTTTTTTTTTTTTCAAATATATGTTTTTTTTTTCAAATATATGTTTTTATTAGGGTTTTCTTCTTTTTTTTTTTTTTTTTTTTTTTTACAAACAAAGCAAACAGAAGAAATACAAAAAGACACAGAATAACTGTGGTCGCAGTAGACCATATTCCCTACAGGTAAGTTATACAGTAAGAGTCACATGCTATCTGTAACTAAAACCTCGACTATCGCCACAGGGACATACCGTTACACAGTTCTTATATAACTGATCAAAAACCTTCCTGTTCCTGTGTGCTAGCACCCAGAGTAACATTCTACACAATCTGTCACTCAGTTGGTTAGGAACATGTATTAGTCGGATTTACCGTGTTTCCCTCCCAAACACGTCCTTCAAATACCTGCTCTTGAAACCACCAGCTGAGCAAGCCAAACATAGAGAAAACAAAAAGTAGAAAAAGGGGAAAGAAAGAAGGGGGGGTCGTATTTAGCACGGGGGCGACGGATGCCCTACCATCATTGCCTCGCTACGGACGGCGTCAGGCAATCTATCAAGGGTTCAGCAGGGATTGCCCTTCATCTGAGTATATGTACAAGTTCCATAACCTCCAGACATTGGAATGTGTGTCCTGTTTATTTTGTGCGGTACGCACCAGGTCCTCCAGGTGCTTAATTTCCTCTACTTTACGCAAACCACAACCTCACGGACGGAGGCGTGGTCCGCTTCCAGGTAACCGGAATACAAGCCTTTGCAGGCATTAAGCAGATGTCTCACAATGGATTTATTGTAGGATCGTGTCGGGATCGCGTAAGTGTGCAGCAGGAAGAACGCTGAGTCTTTTTGGATTGTGTGGTCAGTGAACTTTTGTGTGATCGTCTCTATGGTTGTCCAAAAATGCAGCAAAAGTGGGCATGACCAAAAGACACGGAGAAGCATTCCTACGTCTTTGACACCGCCAGCATTTATCTGCCGTGGTTGGGAAGACTGTGCAAAATCTAAGGGGTATGGTACCACCTGGTTAAAATCTTATGCCGCGTACACACGATTACTTTTTGTGATGAAAAAAAAGTAAGTTTTCAAAAACTTCATTTAAAATGACCGTGTGTGGGCAAAACGTCGTTTTATGTCTTCAAAAAAACGACCAAAAAAAAATTCGAACATGCTTGAATTTTTTGTGTCGTTTTTCAAAACGTTGTTTTTTGTGTCATAAAAAGTGATGGTGTGTGGGCAAAACTATGTTGAAAACTACGCTTTTAAACCCGCGCATGCTCAGAAGCAAGTTATGAGACGGAGCTTCAATGGAACAGAGTGCCGTCGAACGTGGTGTACGTCACCACGCTTTGCTAGAGCATTTTGGAAAAGCGATGGTGTGTATGCAACGTCGTTTTGGAAAATGAAGTTTGAAAAACGTTGTTTTGTTTCGTGAGATAAAATTACGTTTTTTTTCTTCACAAAAAGTGATCGTGTGTACGCGGCATTATAGTTTGTTTCTTGGATTCTTGTGCAGATGGATGATTTTAATGAAAATCTAAGGATATTTTGCGTCTGTACGTCAGTGAAAGTCTGTTTAAGATCCTGTCCCCAAGATCGTAGAAACCTCAGGTCAGGCTGTTTCGGTGGGGTGTTAAATAACAAGTACGTTTTCGGGAGTACTTGAGGTAGCACTCCTTCATCCGAACAGTAGTGTTCAAATTTTGTCAGGTCACAAGTGAAATGTATAGGGCCTGGTATGGAGTGTATGAAGTGGTGTAACCTTATAGTTTTTCAAAACGAAAGTTGGAAGCCACCAGTCTCGCTCGACAGGTTTTTTTTTTTTTTTTTTAATTCTTTATTTTTGTTTTTCAAGCAGATAGCCAACAACATTCGGCCAATTCATAAATCAAAAAGAGTTTGCGCATGCATTTATACACTATACCAATTTCTTACAATTATATCAACCAAACTTATATCTCTAATCTGACAATCTACATTCCCGTGGGATTACATAAACAGCTACACAGTATATCGTTTTTTACGGTAATCTCGACCTTGTTATTTTTGACAAACTGTCCGTTTTCCTGGTCGCCTTTTTACCATCTATGACATTATTATGTATTCCCCTCTTCCCCCCTGAACCTCCGTGTCCTTACCCCCCCCCCTTTCCCCCCGAAAGAAAGAAAAAAAAAAAAGGGTCATTCTCCCTCTGCTCCCCAGGCGTCCCCCCCCCCCTCCTCAAGACTCCTGCTCTCTATATTTTATATATGGGTTCCAAATATGTCTATACTTCTCCTCCTGTTCTCTTATTCCCATCGTTAGCTTCTCCATCAGCTGAATGTCCGTAACTCTGGTTAACCATTGTTGTCTAGTAGGCGTCTCTGAGCTTTTCCATAAGATTGGAATACAGGACCTTGCTGCTGTTAGGAGATGTCTAAGCAATGAGTTTCTGAATTTTACCGTTGAAATTTGGAGATCCAATAGTAGATACGTGGCCGGGTTTTCTCCTAATGCTACCTCTGTAATTTCTTTTTATCGTGCTCGTGATCATTTCCCAAAATGCTTTTATTTTTACGCACTGCCAAAAAATATGTAGTATTGTGCCCTCCTCGTCTCCACACCGCCAACACCGATCTGATACTTCTGGAAAACAGCGTTTTAGACGGAGGGAGTTTTATACCATCTAGTTAGAGTCTTATAGCCCCCTTCCTGATATCTGGTGGCTAACGAGGCCTTATGTGTAAAGGTGAAGATTTTTGTTTTCTGGGTCTCCGAGAATTTCATCCCCAGGTCTCTTTCCCATGCTTGTATGTATGGTAAGTCTTTGGGGGCTTCTAGATCTATCAAGAGACTATACATTAAGGACAGGCCATGTCTTAATGGGTTGCCCTCCAAACATATTTTCTCAAACCCTGAGAGCTCTCTAGATGGGTCCCCTTGTGGAGACAATGCTCTGATTGCTGCTCTCAACTGGAGTCGCCTCAATGGATCTAATCCGCTTATAGGGTCACCCTCCGATTCTCCGCTATTCTCCCTTAGGTTGTTGATTTCAAAATGTATTAACCTGCTCTTTTCTGCGCGTCTTAAGTTGTTGAAACATACGTCTGTAAGACCCAATTGAAACCTCGGGTTTCCCAGCACTGGAATGAGTGGACTTGGATATTGTGACAACTTCGTCTTATTAAACTTCCTTTTTGTGACTCGTAGTGTAGCACCTATTGTGGGGTGATGTTTCACCTCTTGAGGGATATCTATCTCTTGGATCCACACCAAACCCTCCAACGAAATCTTCGTGGTATTTTGTTCCATAGTGATCCAGAGTTTGGTCTTCTGGTGTTCGCACCATTCAACCACTCTTGTTAAGTGAGCTGCGTCATAGTACCCCAATGGATCAGGAAGACCCACTCCTCCCTTGTCCTTTGGCAAGGACAGAATCTCACGTCGGGTTCTCGCCGGTTTTCCTGCCCACGCGAACCTGGTAAATCTAGCTCTTAGGTCCTTCAAAAACCCCAGAGGAATCCTTACAGGTAGGGTCTGGAATAAATAAAGCAGTCTTGGCATGAGATTCATTTTTATAATATTGATTCTCCCAAACCATGTGAAGGTTTCCTTATCCCATCGTTGGAAGGTCAATTTTAAACTGCCTAATCAGGGGGGCAAAATTTAAGTCAAAGATTCTATTTAATTTTCTTGGTATTTTTGTTCCCAAATATGATATATGGGAGTCTGTCCATTTGAACGGGAAATTTGCAGCTAGTTGGTGTTGTATCTGTCTATTTACTTCTACTCCCATCGCCTCTGATTTATTATAGTTCACTTTGAAATTAGATACCATTCCATAGTCCCCTATCTCCTTCATAAGGGCTGGTAAAGACAACTCTTGGGCCGTTATTGAGAACAGGAGGTTGTCTGCGAATGCAGAAACTTTGTATTCCACTCCTTTAGACCAAAACCCTCTTATATCTCTATTAGCTCGTTTAGTTCTCAAAAACGGCTCCAGAGTAAGAATGAAAATTATAGGGGAAAGGGGACATCCTTGTCTCGTTCCATTCCGAATTGGGAAGGGATCCGAGATTGCCTCGTTTACCTTTACCCTCGCCGTAGGGCATGAGTATAAGCTAGTTATCCAGTTCTGCATCCCTTCCCTTAGTCCAATGTGTTGTAATGTAGTTCTCAAAAATCCCCAATCCACTCTATCAAACGCTTTTTCAGCATTAGTTGAAATCAGTACCATTGGCTTTTGATGGAGTTGTGACATATAGATAGTGCTCAAGAGTCTCTGTGTGTTCTCTCTCCCTTCACGCCCCGGGGTAAAGCCCACCTGATCTGGGTGTATTAGCGACGTTATAAAGGGCAGAAGTCTATTGGCGATTATTTTAGCAAAAATCTTTAAGTCTACGTTAAGTCGGAAAATCGGTCGATAGCTAGGACATAGGGTGGGGTCTTTACCTGAGGCTCGACAGGTTTTGGATCGATGTCCACCGGTCCCCGTCAATGAAGTGTAGAGCACAGTCTTTGCCCCCCTGCCACAAGCTTCCCATAGTCTAATCATGACAGTCCAGGGGGAAACACCGGATTGCCAAGAATTGGGAGTAGTGGGGATGTCCTTGACGTCTAGGAGGTAGTATTCACCACCGATGACCCTATGTGGAGCGTTGCACCTATGGTTGAGTGTTTCTTCATATCCAAAGGGAGTTAGTCATAGCACCATAATGCTCCCTTTAGTGGAATGTGCACCTGGTCGCGTTCTATTTGCGTCCACAGTTTGAATGGTATATGTCTGTTCCAGTCAATGATTCTCCCTAAGTGTACTGCGAGATGGTAGTTTTTTTATGTCTGGAAGGGCCAGACCCCCACACTGCTTTGGGAGAGTCAAGGATCATGTGCGCAGTCGTGGTTTCCTATGTGCCCATATAATTGTCTGAAATATAGAGTGGGGATCCTAACTGGTAGTGCTTGAAACAGATACAGGAATTTTGGGAGAATACACATTTTAAGAAGATTGCATCTCCCAAACCAGAAGTGGAGCCCTTTATTCCATTACTCTAGCAGTCCTCTGGCTTTGGTCAGCATTGGAGGGAAGTTGAGTTCAAATGTGCGTGTCATGTCCCTTGGGATACATGTCCCCAGGTAGTTGAGGTGGCTATCCGACCATCTAAATTTAAATCTAGACTTCAGGGGGGACAGGTCGTCTGGAGTCATATTGACCCCGATAGCTGCCGACTTGTCAAAATGTATTTTTAAATTGGAGATTACCCCATATCTTTTAAATGCTTTAATCAGGTTAGGAATCAGCATCAATCATTTATTTCAACCATTCAGCATTTTGATCCAGGGTTTTTGTCGATCGCCCTTGAGGGTGATCGGCAAGGAAGGAATTTTTTCAGGAAGGAATTTTTTTTTTCCCCGGTCGGTGCATATTGGCCGCACGCCTGTTTTTTTTTCGCCTTCCTCTGGACCAAACGGGGAGGGAAGACTGACGAGTGGTGGCCCACTGGAAAATCTTCCTTCCCATTCACCATTATAGACCCTCAATTCAACTTCATTCCCCCGCGTTTTCTGCAACCATGGGTAATCTGAGATACTCTGTAGAAACCATCTAGGAACTAAAATCATTCGCCTCAATATTACCAGTTGTCTTTAAAAAAGCTCTAAGGAGTGAGCAACTGTTAAGAACCGATCGTCGATCGACAAGTAAAAATTATAAACACTCACATCAGCCTAAGCGCATATTATGCGCTTTGGTCAATACAAGATCGGCAGTAAAACACTGCCAAGAAATCCATGATTTCATCCTACAATGCAATTTAGACTGCCTCTTTATCACAGAAAGCTGGCTCACAGCCGACTAACACCATTCTAGGAGAACTGGTGCCTGAAAATTATTGTATTCTAACTGAAAACAGAGTGGGGCAAACAGGAGGAGGCCTGGCGGTGATCCACAAGACTCACCTCTCGTTCTCTAAACCACTCCTTCAAAACCCACTTCTATTCATGGAAACCCTCACTCTGCAACTACAAACAAATCCCCAGGAGACTGGCCATAACCTACTCTGCTATAGACCACCAGTTCCAAAATCGCAGCTTCTCTCACCCTTCAGAGTTCTTCTCCAATTACACCCTAAACAGCAAACACCTTTTGCTGCTCGGGGATCTCAACCTCTGGTGTAACTCCCCACAGGATCCCGTTGCCGACGCCTGCATTGACCACTTGGAAGGTTTAGGGCTGCAGCAACTAGTATGTGGGCCCACACATACTTCAGGTCACATGCTCGATCTTATTTTCAGACAAGATCTGGAAATAAACATTCTGAAAAATGAACCGTTGCCATGGACAGATCACCATGCAATTAAATTCACTATTACCATAAATGCCCCCTTAACAAAAACGCTAAAATCAATGACAACGCACTGGACTAGATCACAGAAGAAGCTCCATTCGAGGGTCTTCAAAACTACTTTAGGGAACAAAATAAAAACATTCCAACTACAGCAAACAGCCACGAAAACACTGGATACCATAAACACAGCTCTACTGCAGTCAGCCGACTTGGTAGCGCCCAAACTGCAAAACCTGCATCCAGAAAAACAACTCCAGCTTGTTTAACGACCAGCTATTGTTGCCAAAGCAAGAACGAAGAAGAGCGGAAGCAGCCTAGAAAAGAAGCTCTTCAGAGGAAAACCATACCACCTATAAGGAAATAACAAAAAAATACCACAAAGAAATCTTTAAAGCCCAAAAAATTCACTACTACTACTAATGCCCTCAACCCCCCCCCGCAAACTCTTTAATTTTGTTACCCAGACCATGAATCAAATCTGTCTTGGAGCCCCCAATTCTGATACCCAAGAATTTTGCAGTGAATTATCGGATTATTTCATTAACAAAATTGAGGGAATCCGTGAAAGCATTGAGCAAAATATAACCATTAACCATTAACCCCTCCCCTTAACCATACGCCTAATACCAACACAAATTCGCCACAAGCAACAAAGTTCACTTTAAAACCCATTTCCATCGAGGCCACAAAAAACATCGATACCCTACGAAATAGCACAGCACCAAATGATATCATCCCCACCAAACTGCTGAAGGAATGTGCCGATATCCTGGCACAGCCTATCACGCAGCTTATAAACCAGTCATTCAAAGAAGGTAGAGTGAATACGTTTTGTTTCACCTGTGGTGTTTATATTGGTCCAGCAGTGCACCAACACCTTTGCAGCCATTGTGCTATATGCTGGGTGCTTGGTGTGCTCCTGTACCTTTAAGGAGGGTTGGCTCCCCTTCAGTCCACCTGCCCCTATCTATCCATTAAAATGCATGTGCCTCCATTGTGAGGACACTCACTGTTAGTGTTAGGACCACAGAATTCTGGGGTGCCTTGGCGCGGCTCTGTGGCTCACGCATGCGTTTGCAAATGCGTGCGGACAAAACCCTTGTTTTTAACGCACACTGCTAGACAGGTTAATTGGTTGTTCTGCTAGCTGGTCGGTAAGTAGGCTTGGTTATTCCCTGGGCATTCCCCAGGTTTTTGTTGTTAAAGGTAGAGTGCCCACCTGCTTAAAACAAGGCATAATCAAACCTATTTTAAAGAAAAACGCACAGTGTCATGCAGAGCCCCTCAACGATCCCCTCTGTCGCCGGTGCTGTTCAACATCTATCTTCGCCCTCTCTTTGAAATCATCAGTAGCCAAAAATTACTTTACCACTCATGCAGATGACACGCAACTGTATTTTCGCATCTGCAACAAAAAGGATCATCATCTCTGTCTAGAGGCATGCCTCTCTTTGATAGAAAGCTGGATGACCAAGAGTTAAACTCAAAGTAGTTCAAAAACAGAACTTCTCCTGTTTCACGCCAGTCGAAAGAATCAACTTGCAACAACTTGGACACCCCCGCCCATTATGGGCAAAATCATCATCCCTAGCGCCAAAGTCAAAAGTCTCTGAGTCATCTTCGACACCTACATGACAATGGATGCACAAATGGGGTCAGTAGTCAGCGGATCGCACCATCTGCTGCCCCTACTACACAGACTTATTCCTTTTATTCCTAAAGAAGACCTAGCAGTCGCGGTGGGAACAATTGTCAACTCCAGACTGGACTATGCCAATGCCCTCTATCTTGGACTCCCAAAGTACCAAATCACTCGTCTGCAAGTCGTTCAAAATACAGCCGCCAGAATTGTGACTGGAATAATACCCTGAGAATCAGTCTTGCCTTCATTGGCTGCCTGTAAAAGACAGAAATGCTTTTAAAGCACTCTGTCTGACGCATAAGTGTATTCATGGGAAGGCCCCCCAATATCTATGCGAAAAACTAAAAGCTCACAACTCCAATCGTGTTCTGCAATCCACCAACCAAAATCTGCTCCAGATACCCAAAGCCAGATACAAGTCCAAAGGAGAAAGAGAAGATTTGCGGTCCAAGGCCCCAGACTATGGAGCGCTTTACCAACCAGCAATCGGTTGGAGAACCACTTGGCCTTTAGAAGAAAGATCAAAACTCATCTCTTTTGATGACAAAGGAGAAAGAAACAACAAGCGCCCAGAGGCGATTTAGTTTGCATGTGCTGCGCTATATACGTTTTTCACTCAGGAAGGAAGGAAGCAAGGGACACCACAGGGTTCGTAAGGGAAAACAAAAGGTCATCCACATATGCCGAAATCTTGTACTGGCCTTGGTTTATCATGATGCCTGTTATGTCCGGGTTCCGTCGGATCGTGCACAGGAATGACTCTAGAGCCAGGGCCAAGAGAAGGGAAGACAGCCCTGCCTGGTGCCGTTAGAGATGGTAAAAGGTTCAAAGAGAACTCCATTGGCTTTAACTTGGGCAGTCGGTACAGAATAAATATTGGAAATCCACTGCAGCATCTTGCTACCCAATCCCACATGTCCAAGGACGGAGAGCATAAAATCCCAACTGACCCGGTCTAAAGCTTTCTCCGCATCTGTGCTGAGAAATACGCACTTTTTTTTAAGCAGGGCGGCCATATGAATTGGGTTGAGTGCCTTGGTAGTATTATCTCTGACCTCCCTAGAGGGGACAAAGCCCACTTGGTCTAAATGTACAAGGTACGTCATGGGTTGGGACAACCTATTGGCCAGAATTTTTGTAAAAAAAAGCGGCGGGGTCTTTACCTTCCTTAGGAATGAGGGAGATGTGGGCCCTCAGGGTATCTCTTTGGAAGTGTCCTCCCTCCGCTAGGTTGTGAAATAGGTTGACCATGTGCGGTCCCAGTTCTGGCAAGAGGGTTCGATTAATATTGTAGAGTAAAGCCGTCCAGACCCGGCGCCTTACCCTGTTGCATTCCCTTAATGGCCCCTGCAGCTCCACCAATGTAATCAGTTCCTCCAGAGCAGCCCCAGCCTCCTCCGGAAGCCTGGGGATGCCTGATTGGGTCAGATAATCTCCCACCTCTGTGTCACTAGTGTTTTTGTTTCTGGAGGTTATATAGTGAGGAGTAGAATTCCTGGAATTCCCGTGCGATTTGGGTGGGCATGACCTTTCTTTTTCCCAGAGGATGAGATAATGTGGGGTATATATGCTTGTCGTCTCTGCTGTTTAACTGCATTAGCCAGTAACTTCCCACACTTTTTACTCGTAGGATAGCTTCCTACAGACCTGTAGAGCAGCCTTGGCCTTGTACTGTAGGAGGTCTACTGTTTGTCTTCTAACAGTCCTAAGTTCTGTTTCCACTAAAGAGGTAGGATTATGTTTGTTTAGCCTCGAGATCTTGGCTCTTATCTAAAAGCACAGAAAGTTGTTTTTTTCCGGTCTCGTTTGATAGGCGCACCATGTTTGATCAGGTTCCCCTTATCACAGATTTATGAGCTTCCCAGAGTGTGCCTGGGTTACAAACTTCAACGTCATTGAGTCAGAAGTATTGTGTCAGTTCGGACTTCACATCAGTCAGTACATTAGCATTTTGTAGTAGGCTTTCATTCAGCCTCCAGACCCGTGTGCGGGACGTCGAGGCCTGCGAGAGGGAGTAACGCATGGTAATGGGTGCGTGGTCTGACCAAGTGATATTCCCTATCACTGGGTCTTGTGCTGCCTCCAGGTTACGGTGTGGTATAAGGAAATAATCAATACGCGAGTATGTCTTGTGAGGGGACGAGAAGAACGTGTAATCCCTTTCTTCCGAGTGGTGAAGTCTCCATATGTCCAGCAATTGGTCATTATGCAGATCTCTTGAAATGTTTCAACGAGGAGGCCCCAGAAGAAGTGTCTACCGTTGGGACCAACGGTACATTAAAATCACCTTCCAAAATTAGATGGCCCTCCGCGAAGTCCATAGTGTGTTATGTATGAAGGCATCTTGTCTGTCATTTGGAGAGTATACAGTGGCCAGCGTCACTAGCACATCCCCTATCAGTCCCTTAAGGCCGCGTACACACGATGAGACATGTCCGCTCAAACTTGTCCGACGGACCGTTTACAGCGGACATGTCTCATCGGATTTTGGTCCGATGGCGTGTACACACCATTGGATCAAAATCCCTGCTGTCAGACAGCACGGTGACGTGGCGGTGGCGTTGACGCCGCCACGTCACCGCACCAGGAAGTAAAAAGCTTCCACGCATGCGTCAAATCCATTCGACGCATGTGCGGGCAGATATGTCCGCTGGTTAGTGTACTAACCAGCGGACATATCCGACGGACGTGTCTCCGGCGGACAAATTTTAAAGCATGTCCGGTAGCCCATACACACGATCGGATTTGTCTGCTGAAACGGTCCGTCGGACCAGTATCAGCGGACAAATTTGATCGTGTGTACGCGGCCTAAGAAACACGTACCGCCCCTCACGGAAAGTCCAGGGTACTCTTCCTACCAGGAGTATAGATACTCCTTTAGATTTGTGTGTGGGGTTTGTAGCGTGGTAGGTGAAGGGAAAGTACCTATTTTTCAGACAAGGTGCAGAGCCGGCCTTAACCACTTTCCCACCGCGCCATAGGCATTTTACTGCTACGGCGCGGTGGAGTTATCTTGGGACGACGTCCCTGGGACGTCGTCCTTCACTTCCGCGATTGCCGGGTCTAGAAGACCTGGCGCATCACGGTAAATTGCCGCTGATAGCGGCCGTTTACCACGTGATCGCGCCATCGAATGACGGCGCGATCACTTGTAAACAAACCGGCGATGACGCCATTCCTCCCTCTCCTGTGTCTCCTCTTTGTACCGTTCGGTACAGTGTGCGAGGAGAGGGGGGGGAGCGGGGTGTCAGCAGCTGAGCTGTGGCTGGATCTGTGACAAATGCAGTCACAGATCCAGCCATCCCTCAATCCATCCCAGCTCTGCAATCCCCCAGTACCCAGCAATCCCCCAGTACCCAGCAATCCCCCAGTACCCGGCAATCCCCCAGTACCCGGCAATCCCCCAGTACCCGGCAATCCCCCAGTACCCGGAAATCCCCCAGTACCCGGCAATCCCCCAGTACCCGGCAATCCCCCAGTACTCGGCAATCCCCCAGTACTCGGCAATACCCCAGTACTCGGCAATACCCCAGTACTCGGCAATACTCCAGTACTCGGCAATACCCCAGTACTCGGCAATACCCCAATACCCTGCATGATACTTTGCAATACCCCAATACTCTGCAATACCGCCTATGGGGATTTTTAAGTAGCGAAGTTTGGCGCCATTCCACGAATGTGCGCAATTTTGAAGTGTGACATGTTGGGTATCTATTTACTCGGCGTAACTTCATCTTTCACATTATGAAAAAAAATTGGGCTAACTTTACTGTTTTGTTTTAAGCACAAAACAGTTTTTTTTTTAAAAACACGCGTTCAATAAATTTCTGCGAAAATACCGTGCGAGATAAAAAGTTGTAACAGCCGCCATTGTATTCTCTAGGGTCTTTGGGGTTCTATGTAATTTTCTAGCAAATAAATAATGATTTTTCCATGTAGGAGAGAAATGTCAGAATTGGTGTGGGTGTTCCAGAACGCCTGATGGTGTTCCCTGCATGTTGGGCCTCTGTATGTGGCCACGCTGTGTAAAAGTCTCACACATGGGGTATCGCCATACTCGGGAGGAATAGCAGAATGTGTTTTGGGGTGTAATTTGTGGTATGCATATGCTGTGTGTGAGAAATAACCTGCTAATATGACAGAAACAAGTTTTTATTTTTTATTTTATTTTTTTTTACAGAATTTTCAGTCGTTTTTTCTTTTATAGCGCAAAAAATAAAAAACCCAGAGGTGATCAAATACCACCAAAAGAAAGCTCTATTTGTGTGAAAAAAAGGACAAAAATTTCAAATGGGTACAATGTTGTATGACTGAGTAATCGTCATTCAAATTGTGAGAGCACCGAAAGCTGAAAATTGGTCTGGTTAGGAAGGGGGTTTAAGTGCCCAGTGGTCAAGTGGTTAAAGTGGGTCTCCTGGACAAACGCTATATCCGCTCTGGCCCTTTAAAGGTCATTCAGGAGCATACAGCTTTTTTCAGGTACATTCAACCCCTTGGCATTCCGCGAGAAAAAAGTAACGTGATCCATCACACCCGTGCCCGGGGGGGGGGGGGGGATGGAACAGAAGAGGGGGTGAGGGGTAACTTAGCGAAAAAAGGAAAAAACAACAAGTACATGCCACGTTTTGAGAGAGATATTACTGATATTAGGGCTGGTAAGGCCAGGACGGTCTAGGAGCTCATCAGGCACACGTCCTTACTCGGCCATGTCCAGACCGCGCCCCTATATGTATCATTTTCCAGAGTTCATGTTTTAAAACTTTTCCCCCTGAAGAGACCTCCATTATCAAAGATCGAAAACGCTTTGTTACATGAACTCATATGGTTGAATCTATTCATATGCATATATTTTTAAATTGTATTATGGAACTCATCACTTGATCCCACCAGAACGTCGTTTTTTGCTGCAACTCAAAGCCCCTTGGGGTACCTTTTTCTTCTACTAAGTTGTTATCAGGGGTGTGCAGCATCCATAACCCACAGCCAGGATCGCCTTCCCTCTGCTCCCGGCTGTGTGTATGCTCCATGGCATTTTTTCCGACGAGAAAACTGCCGTAATCGGCCGGCAAAAAAAAGAGAACCAGCTCTTTTTCCCATCGGGATTCCCAGCAGACTTTTTCCTGGCGGAAAACAACCGTTTTGTAAGTTTTCCTGTGGGGAAAAAGTCAGATGGAACATACACATGGTCGGGATTCCCAAGGAAAGGCTCTCATCTGAGTTTTCCCAGCGACAAACCTTTTGCCGTTGGGAATCCCGGTCATGTGTACAGGGCATGAGAGTTGGTAAAAGACTTGAGACTGGGGCAGAGGTTTACCTTCCAGCAGGACAACGGCCCTAAACATAAAGCCAGAGCTACAGTGAAATGGTTTAGATCAAAGCATGATCATATGTTAGAATGGCCCAATCCAGACCTAAATCCAATTCAGAAAATGTGGCAAGTCTTGAAAATTGCTGTTCAGACGCTCTCCATTTAATCTGACAGAGCTTGAGCTATTTTGCAAAGAAGAATGGGCAAAAATGTCATTCTCTAGTAGAAACATACCCAAAAAGATTTGCAGCTGTAATTGCAGCAAAAGATGGTTCCACAAAGTATTGACTCTGGGGGCCGAATACAAATGAATGCCTTTTTTTTTTTTTTTTTTTTTTTTACATAAAATCTCAATAAAATTTTAAAAATATATTTTTGGTTGTAACATGACAACCTGTGTAAAATTTCAAGGGATATAAATATTTTTTTCGGGGCACTGTAGCTTCAAATTAGAAAACACATTCATTTAGTAATGCTGTTGTAATATTGTATGTTAGCCCATGTAATAAAAACAGAAATAGTAAAGCTGTTGAAATTGTTTTTGCAGCTAAGATTTACCCCCAGAATGCCAGGACCCCACAACTCAAGAATGTAAGTGTTTTGGCTGTACAGCCAATGGTTGTGTGCAACTTGAATATATTTGCAAATATACATGAAAACCACATGCTATGTCTAAATCCTATGTAAAGTGGGATCTAACTCTAATCTGTGGGAGTACCAAGCTTGGGACATATACAACACTGATTACATTGAGAGCATCAACCTTCGGGCTATGTCTGTTTGATGCCCTGTTGCATCTTATGGTAAAATATATGAGTGACCCAGTGGCACACATCCCAGTTCTGTGAGGAGAGGAGAGAGATTGTGAGTTCCTACGAGCTAGGAATCACGATCTGTCATCTCAGCAGCCTATCCCCGACGACGTCTTTTTGATGACAAAACGCGTAGGTGTGGCCTAGCTGGAAACGTCATCACGCATTACCCATGCAATACCGCAACATTGACGGAGACACGCTACACGGAGCACATCAGATGGGAGATGGCTCAGAAGAGACGCCGCTTCCTTTATAATCACCGCGCTTTATTGCCCTCTTAACTGTAAGTGCAATCTTTTATTTCAATAAACCCACATTTATTACGGTAATACACTATGGGGCCTCCCCTTATTTCTTATTTTATGAGATTCTGATCCGCTTATACACCCATTGGAACAAGGTTACTTTGGATTGATCCTTTCAGCACACTGATCTGGAGATAGTCTGCCCAGGAAGACTTTAAACATCCATGCGCTTGTTATGATCACTGTCACGGTGGTCATACACTTGTGGTAAGAAAACTACAACACACGAGTTGGTGTCCTTTTTGGTGGTGGAATTCCGTCCATTTTTTTGTCACAGATTATCGTTTATATACATTGTTTATACAATCCTCATAGACATTATTTCTGTGGATTATTAATTTTTTATTTTTTTTTCACTTCTTCTTTCTAATTTAATTATGTTACGTGTTTGCTGATTTATTATTATATACACAGCGCTGTACCTTGGTTTTTATATGTCATCTTATATACTCAGACCCCTCCCCCCCACAGTTAGAGCACACTAGGTAACACAGTTAACCCCTTGATCACCCCCTAGTGTTAACCATTTCCCTGCCAGTGACATTTACACAGTAATCAGTGCATTTTTATAGCACTGATCGCTGTATAAATATCACCTTGTCCAAAAATGTGTCAAAAGTATCAGTTGTATGTCCGCCATAATGTAGCAGTCCCGATAAAAATTGCAGACACGCCATTACTAGTAAAAAAGAGTAATAAAAATGACATAAATCTATCCCCTATTTTGTAGACGTTATAACTTTTACGCAAACCAATCAAATGTACGCTTTTTGAGATTTTTATTACCAAAAATCTGTAGAAGAATACATATTAACCTAAACTGAGGAAATAATGTGCTTAATAAAATGGGGCTATTTATTATAGCAAAGTACAAAAACAGGATTTTTTTAATACAGCTTACCTGTAAAATCCTTTTCTTGGGAATACATCATGTGACACAGAGTCTTAATTACTTAATGGGTTATGTAGTCACGACAGGTGATTGGACACCTGTAAACCCAATTAAAATTGAGTTCCTTCCCTATATAACCCCTCCCAAATGGAGAGTACCTCAGTTTTGTAGCAAAGAAATAAGTGTCCCACGCTTAACTTCGAAGAGGGGCGGGAGCTCTGTGTCTCACAATGTATTCCAAAGAAATGGATTTTACAGGTAAGCTGTATTAAAAAATCCTATTTCTCTTATCGTCCATGGACGGACACCAGTCCCTTTAAATCTTGACAAGTGGGTTATGTTCCCTGTTTACAGGAGAGGACTAGGCAGAAATATGTTAGATAATTAAATACATGTTACATTAACAGAGTTGAACAGCCCCGTCTAGGAGGCGGTCCCTCCAGACATAACCCTCCTCACTGCAGCATGCAGCCTCAATTTCCTTCTGCCTAGCAAGAAGGACGTAGGCCTCTCTTTGGGCCCAGGGCCCTGAGGAGAAATTTTATTTTACTTAATTTTTTCTTGAAGAATCTTCTTTCAACTGTCAGCTTGAGAGACAAGATGGATAATATAGATCCTTGTAGTCTACTCAGTCCGACCAGCAAGCGTGGGCACACCTATGCAAAGAGGCTTGGTCTGACACGCCATACCCCATGACTCCTGGGGTGGCCGGTGAGCTTTGCTCCGAGGTCCACATATGACTGGGCTGTGGTGGTGTCTCATTCTCAGTGGACCAGGCCGACAGCTACCTCCATTGCGGTTGTAGTTCTGTCAGGAATGCATCAGCGAGTCCTTGCTCGGACGGGTAAGTAAAGTCCCTACCGCTTCGGTGGGTTGGTACGGCTGGGCATTCCTGGAGTTCGGGGGTCCTCCTCTCCTCCCTTCCCTGCTCCTTTTCCCTTGCTGCATTGCTAACATTGCCATTGTCAGGGGGAGGAGGGCCTTCCTGAGGGGACTGTGTTATCTGGCCTGTGGTTTTAATTTTTTTTATGGGGCTTTCCTGTGAGGGGTTTTTCACTGTTAAAAAGCCCTAGGAGGCTTTTCCTGTTTAAATGCTGCATTTTGCCGCTATTTGGCACACAGGTCCCTGCAGATGCCTCACAGTTACCTCGTGGTTCTTTTCCTCTCACACGCTGTGTGCTGAGAGTGGACAGCAGCGCTGGGCAGTCTCCTCCTGAGGTGAGTCTCCTGGGTACCCCTGATCAGCGCAGCAAGTAGGTAAGAGGCCCAGAATAGGGCTCTAGGAGCTTTTGTTTATTTGTAAAGACAGGTGTGCATATTATACATACACACTATGTAAAATATTATTTATATTTGGAGTCAGTATCTGGGTCCTTCCCCACATGCTGGTGGTGGCAGCAGGTGTTAGCACCTAGGATTCCCACAGAGGTTTTATTATTAGTCCTGGACACGTTTGTGCCAGGGTGGGGTGGACTGCGGACGGGCGATAAGAGTGTCCCCTTCCCCCGTTAAACCCTGGGGAATGCTTCGTTATGGAGCCATGGACCAGGTACCTGGGTAGTAAAAAAAACAGGATAAGGCATTTATGGGTGCGCTTCTCACTGCTGCAAGGGACGCTCTTAAGCTGGATAATGCAGCTGGATTTCCACCGAGGGCTCTGTCTTATTTTATTCACACAAATCAGACCGCTCTGTGTAGTTTTTTTTCCTTCTGTGCCCTTCTTTGATAATTTCTAAGAGGCGGAATGAGAACAGCCGCTGAGAGCTTTTGTAGTCCTTCACCGACGTGCAGTTCAGTGCCCCTTTGAGGAGAGCCTTTTTCAAAAGGTGGGCTTCTTCTCCGGTGGTGGACCCTCCGGGTGTCATGTATAGATGACCACTCTCCCAATTGCGGGAGTCCCCGCTTGTATGGATCTGACTGATAGAAGATCTGAAATACTGACCCGTTCCATGTTTACCATGCTGGGGTCTGACTTGCAGCCTATTGTGGCCACTACTCTGGGGTCTCAGTCGGCGCTGGCGCCATTTTTTGGGAGGTTTTTCAATTACATTGAAAACTCCCATTGGCGGCCATTTTGTCGTAGCCGCGCTATGGCGCAGCTTACATTGCGGTGGCCCATTTTCCTGTGGCCGCGTTCTGAACGCTTTGCAGCCATCTTGGAGTAGTCCTGACCCCTAGTGCTGTATACATTTTATGGAGTGAGCATTTTGCACCAGACAGTGGAGGAGCACCGTCTCTCTCTCGAAGTTATTAGGCTAGCGACCAGAGCCTCATATAGGTCTGTGATGCTTCATTGAATGCTGCGCCCTTGTTATCCAGGGCTCCTGTTTCAGAATGGTTTTATGCACACTGTGGTGTAGTGGTTAACTCCATTACTTGGCAGCAAGAGAGTGATTAGTTTGAATCCGGACACTGACACCAATCTGCCTGAAGCTTGCATTGTCACTCCCTGTGTCTGCGTGGGTTTCCTCTGGGTACTCTGGTTTCCTCCAAAAGCATGTGTGCATACACCTACATAACATACATACACACTATGGGCCAGATTCATGTAGGAGCGTGTATCTTTGTGCGGGCGTAACGTATTATATTTACGTTACGCCTCCGCAACTTTTACAGGCAAGTGCTGTATTCACAAAGCACTTGCTCCGTAAGTTGCGTCAGCGTAGCGTAAATGGGCCGGCGTATCTGTGCGCAATTCTAATTAGCAGGTAGGTAAATGACGCGCCGAACGAACTGCGTATGCGCCGGCCGTGGACGTATCCCAGTGCGCATGCTTCAAATCACGTCACAAATATTCAATGAAAACGATGTGAACGTAACTTGCGCCCAGCCCCATTCTGAATCGGCTTGCGCAATCAACGTAAAATGTAAAAATTTCTACATGGTCCCGACGTCCATACTTAACCGCTTCAATACCGGGGCTATTTTGGCACTTCTCGTACATGCATAAATCATAATTTTTTTGTTAGAAAATTACTCAGAACCCCCAAACACTATATATGTTTTTTTAGCAGACACCCTAGGGAATAAAATGCCGGCCATTGCAACTTTTTATCTCGCACATTATTTGCGCAATCATTTTTCAAACGCCTTTTTTTGGGGAAAAAAATGGTTTTGTGAATTAAAAAAGTTAGCCCAATTTTTTGGTATAATGTGAAAGATGAAGTTACGCCGAGTAAATAGATACCTAACATGTCACACTTTAAAACTGCGCACACTCATGGAATGGCGCCAAACGTCAGTACTTAAAAATCTCCATACGCGACGCTTATTTTTTTTTTATTACAAGTTACAAATTTAGAGTTCCAGAGGAGGTCTAGTGCTAGAATTGTTGCTGGCGCTCTAACGCACGCGGCGGTACCTCACATGTGTGATTTGAACGGCGTTTACATATGTGGGCGGGACTTACGCGTGCGTTCGCTTCTGAGCGCGAGCTACCGGGGATAGGGGCGTTTAAAAAAAATGTTTTTATTATTTTATTTTTTATTTTACACAATTTCTTTTATTTTTAAACTTTTTTTGATCACTTTTATTCCTATTACAAGGAATGTAAACATCCCTTGTAATAGGAATGTGTGTGACAGGTACTCTTTATGAAGAGATGCAGGGTCAATAAGACCCAACATCTCTCCTCCAGGCTGGAAAGCATTAGATCGTGAAAAAAAATTCACAGATCTAATGCATTCAGCCGCTGTTGCGGCTGTGTTTACATTCCAGGACCCGGGCGTGACGTCATAACATCGCGCCCGGGCCTCCAACGATCATAGAGATGACTGGTGACCATCTGGTCACCAGTCTACTCTATGGTTTTCGACGGACGGCGGCAGATCGTTTCTCCGATGGCAAAGGAGAGCCCGGAGAAGCGGCGGGAGGGGGGGGCGTCCCCTCCCGCCGCCTAGAAGAACGATCAAGCGGCGGAACCGCCGCTATGATCGTTCTTATGGTGCGCAGATTCGCCGCCTGAACAGATGGATATCTGAATGATGCCTGTGGCTGCAGGCATCATTCAGATATCCCCACTGAAAGCCAGGACGTCAATTGACGGCCTAGGTATTAAAGTGGTTATCATTGGCTGCGCCATCTTTTTGTTGGAATAACTTTACGCCTGAAAAAGGCCTTACGTAAATGGCGTATCTTACTGCGACGGCCGGGGGTACGTTCATGAATCGGGGGAACCTAGATATTTACATATTTAACGCGTAAATCGACGGAAGCGCCACCTAGCGGCCAGCTTAAATATGCAACTAAGATATGACATCGTAATACAATTACGCCGCTCGTATCTTAGCACAATCCCGGCGTATCTTGTTTTCTGAATACAGAAAAAAGATACGCCGGCACATTTTAGAAGTTACGCGGCAAATCTCGAGATACGCCGTCGTAACTCTTGATGAATCTGGCCCTATGTGTGTGTATTATTTACGGGCAACCCTCCCAGGCCGTCAAGGGCCCAGCTGGGGACTAATCCTTCCCTGAGTGCGTAAGTCGATCACACCGGCACCCATATCCTGCCAATGTATGTAGCCTTCCCTCCCTGTCTCTAGGTGGGAGGGGCGGCTTGCAGGTTCACAATTCGGTGAAACCTCCCTGTTTTCCAACCAGTGGGTCTGCGAGGTGGTCTCTTCGGAGTACTAGATAGGGTTGTCTCCTATCCACAGAACAAAGTTCTTTCCTTGTGTCTTCCTCTTCCAGCCCGTCGGTCTGCCTTGGGCAGTGTGGAACTTGCTCAGCTGCGGTGTAATTTTACCTTTCCTGCAGGACGAGAGGTTTGGGGTTTTCTATGGGCCTTAGGCCCAAATACCTTTTTGTGAACGTTGCGTAGTTCCGCATGGAATCCATTCGTTAAAGCGGAGTTCCACTCAAAAATTGAACTTCCGCTTAACCCACTCCTCACCCCCTTACATGCCACATGTAATTTTTTTGGGGGGGAGTGGGGGCTTCAGGAGGAGTGGGACTTCCTGTCGCACTTCCTCCGTCCGCCGAGGGGCTGGTTAGGCGATTAGGCGATTAAGCTATCTTCAGCCCCTCCCTGTGGGCGATCGCCTAGGACACGTCACAGGTCCTAGGCGATCGCCTGTCTAATCGGACGGCGCGGCGCGCATGCGCAGTGGGTGCCCAGCCATGAAGCCGAAAGCTGTCACGGCCGGGTGCCCACACTTACAATGAAGACGCTGGCCGGGGAGGGGGGGCGAGGAGCGGAGCCCCGGCCGGCGCGTCGCTGGAACCCTGGAGCAGGTAAGTGTATGTTTATTAAAAGCCAGCAGCTACACTTTTTGTAGCTGCTGACTTTTAATAAACATAAAAATGGGCTGGAACACCCCTTTTTAAGTGGTAGCCTCGCTCCATCCCGAGGGACGTTCTGGCATCCTTGGACATCAGGGACACATACATGCATGTCTCGTTTTGCGCATGTCACAGTGTTTTTTTCTGTGCTTTGTGATGAGAGAGGGCCTCTGTCGGCCTGTGGCCCTCCCTTTTGATCTGGCGTCAGCACCATGGGTTTTCAGCTAGGGGCTCGCACTTATCCTAACTTTGTTGGGACAGCTACTTGGACGACTTTCTTCTGAGAGCAGCTTCTGTCTCAGACCTAGTGGATGTGTTATTCCCATTCAGACCCTCCGAAGATTAGATTAAACGTTTAGGCCAGAAGGTGTAGCTCAGTGACAGCAAGCCTGCCCTCCATGTGTGCGACCCAGGGGCATGGGCATGCAAGGTTCCAACTCAGTGTTGGAGTATCTAGGGTTGATTCGGACTCCTCGTGTCAAAGGTCCTTCTTCCCCTGGAGAAATTGCACTCTTCAGTATGCGGTGAAGGTATTGGCATCACACAATCGGTCTTCTCTCCGGGCACCTGCTGGTCCGGGGCCTGTGGGTAGCCTCCTTCAAGGCAGTACTGTATGCCCAGTTCCACACTCGGTTTTCCAGGGGAAATACTGTCCATAAAAATCTCCATCAGAGTCTCTCTGAGTTGGTGACGGAGATCCCCGATTATTCGGTCCAGGAAGTTGTTTCTTCCTTCCAGTGGTCGGTGTTTATGACGGATGCCAGCCTCACGGGTTGTGAACCTGGGGGGTCCAGTCGGCCCTGAGTCGCTGGACTTGCGTGGACCTACGGCCACACCTCCCTGAATGTGCCCGCATTTGTCTGGTCTCGGTAGCTACCCAGGGTCGGGTCTGGTTAGTGCCTGGGTGGGAGACCACCTGGGAATACCAGGTGCTGTCTACCGTTCATTATCCTACTATTATCCTACTATTTTAGGTGGTCAGGCTATGCTTCTCCTCGTGGTCGAGGAGGTTGCAAGATCGTCCGATCTGGTTTCAGCCGGACAACCATACGGCCGTGGCTTCGGTCTACCATCAGGTATACCGGCAGGCGAACTACTGGAGTCGCCAGATGCTGGACCAGGGCAGGAGGTGAGCCTCACAGGGCATGGATCTCCTGGCCGCTCGTCTCCACCGCAAGGGTGTCGAAGTTAGTGGCCAGGTCTAGTGATCTGGTACAGACGCATGAGTCACGCTGGTGGCCCTGTGGGGTCTGTATTGGTGACTTTTTTGCCGTTCCTCCATTGTAATTGCTTCCTTGGCTGCTCCACAGAATGGAGGCTGGGGAGATCCCGATGATTCTAATCGCTTCTTGGTACGCCGCTATCATGCGCCTGGTAGCGGAGGTACCCTAGCGGTTGCCAGGGTGGGAGGTCCCTCTATCTCGAGGTCCCATACTTCCTCCTGTTGTACAGTCACTGACTTGCTCAACATGGCTATTGGAAGCCAGACTTTAAGTGACTGGGGTCTGTCCGACTCGGTCATCTCAACAATGCTGAGGGCACGGTAATCTTCCAGAGGATCTACCATCGCACCTGGCAGGGCTACATCTCTTGGTGCGAAGGGATGGAGTGATGTCTACGGATGTACTCGGTTTCCAGGGTCCTGCTGTTTTTACAGCTTGGAGTGGAACTAAAAATTGCTTAAAGCACCGTTTGGGGGCAGATTTCAGCCTTGGTTGTGTTCTTTCAGTGGCCTTTTTGTGTCCCGTTCCCTGGTGGGTCCCTTTTTGTGTGCAGGGGGTTTGACATATACTTTCCCCTCTTGGCCCATCTCTTCCCCCATGAGTTTTGACTCTGGTGAGTTAGTGAGTGAGTGAGTGAGTGAGGAACTTGTATAGCTCTTGGTTCTTCAGGAACCTACGTTTTGGGAGATTTTCTCTTGACACTATCTCAGAAGGTGGCCCCTTTAGTGGCCTTTACCTCTGTTAGAGGGGTTTCTGAGTTTGCGGTCTTGTCTTGCAAGCCGCCATGCTTGATCCTCCATAAGGATTAGGTGGTGGTGCACCCGCGACCTTCCCTTCTTCCGAAGGTGGTTTCGGCCTTTCGCCTGAATAAGGACATTGTTCTTCCATCCTTCTCTCCTTGGCTGGCGCATCCTACAGAGCTTGCCTTTAATACTTTAGGCGTGGTACGCGCTTTGTGGGTGTACCAGCCTGCTACGGCTCAGTTTCGGAGTTCTGACTGTCTTTTGTGCCGGTGTCTGGTCCACAAAAGGGCCTGGTGGTCTCGTCGACCACCATTTCTCGGTGTATCAGGCAGGCTGTCATACAGGCCTATGCACTTAAAGGGCAGACCCCCCCTTTCTGGTCACGGCACTTTCGACCAGGGCAATTGGGGCTTCCTGGATTTTTTGGTGTGTGAGGCGGCAACTTGCTCGTCCGTTCATGCTTTTTCCAGAATTTACATGGTTGCTGTGAGTGCATCTTTTGATGCTTTTTTTCTACCTTTTAGTTTTTGCCGGCGGCTGTTTAAAGTTGCACCTCCTCCATTGAGGAGCTCTGCTTGTTTGGGGTGAAGTTAAAATTGGTTTTACTGATATATTTTCCACCCCTCGTTTTTGACACTGCTTGGGGACATCCCACTTGTCAAGATTTAAGGAGCTGTGTTCGTCCATGGACGATAAGAGAAAATAGGATTTTTTTGTACTCACCGTAAAATCCTTTTCTTTGAGTTCATGGACAGACACAGCACCCACCCCTCTTTTTTAGGTTTGCACTGCTTGTTACAAACTGAGTCTGGATGCTGCAGTAAGGAGGGTTATGTCTGGAGGGACCGCCTCCTAGGCGAGGCTGTTCTACTCTTAATGTAACATGTATTTAATTATCTAACGTGTTTCTGCCTCTCTTGTAAACAGGGAACATTGAGTCACTTGTCAAGATTTAAGGAGCTGTGTCCATCCATGGACTCAAAGAAAAGGATTTTACGGTAAGTACAAAAAATCCTATTTTTCTTGCTCATACATCATGAGACACAGAGCCTTAATCACTTAATGGGATGTCCCATAGCAATGCTAAAATTGAGGGAAGGGAGACACAGATCAGAAAAAGACCGCCATCGGACCAGAGGATCTATACTGATGCCTGCAGTACACTACGCCCGAATGTGGCATCCTCGTACCCTCTCACATCTACCTGGTAGAACTTAGTAAATGTATGGACCGAAAACCAAGTAGCACACGATCATTTTTTGTGATGAAAAAAAAACGTCATTTAAAATCACCGTGTGTGGGCAAAACGTAGTTTTATGTCTTCAAAAAAACGACCAAAAAAAAATTCGAACATGCTTGAATTTTTTGTGTCGTTTTTCAAAACGTTGTTTTTTGTGTCATAAAAAGTGATGGTGTGTGGGCAAAACGATGTTGAAAACAACGTTTTTAAAGCCGCGCATGCTCAGAGGCAAGTTATGAGACGGAGCTTCAATGGAACATAGTCCCGTCGAACCTGGTGTACGTCACCACGCTTTGCTAGAGCATTTTGGAAAAACGATGGTATGTATGCAACGTCGTTTTGAAAAATGAAGTTTGAAAAACGTCGTTTTGTTTCATCACATGAAACGTCCGTTTTTTTTCATCACAAAAAATGATCGTGTGTACGCGGCATGACAGATCTGAGCCATGGAGGCCTGGTGATGCACTGCCCATGAAGCACCAAAAGACTTAAAGAAGCATGATGTAATGGTTCAAAAGGTAGTTTCTGTAAAACAGACAATACCTAATTCAAATTCCATGGGCACACAGGAGACTAAACCGGCGGATTCAAGCACAGTTCTCCCTGAACAAAGGTCCGGCCTAGGGAATGAGAGGCAATTGGTTTTTGAAAGAATACCGACAAGGCAGAGATTTGGCCCTTGATAGTGCTCAAGGCCAACTTCATGTTAAGTCCAACTGAATAAAGGCAAGAATCCTATTAATGACATACTTCCTAGGATGCCATCTTCTCGGTTCACACCAGGAAACGTATGCCTTCCAGATTCCGTAGTAGATAAACCTGGAGGCTGGCTTCCTAGCATTAACCAGAGTGGATAGGACTGGACCTCAGAGCCCACGTTTTCTCAGAATGTGGGTCTCAACAGCCAAACCATCAAATTTAGACTTTGTAAGGCAGGATGGAATATTGGCCCCTGCGATAGTAGGTCCGAGCGAAGTGGGAAAACCCAACGTCTTCCTTTTGCCATCCTTTCGATTTCTGCGTACCAGGGTCTCCTGGGCCAAGGCGGGGCGACCAAAATCATCGGCTTTCCTTCCCTCTTGACTCTCTGAAGGAATCGTGGGAGAAGCGGAACCGGAGGGAACACATAAATCGGAGAATATTGATCCCACGAAAATGTCAGGGCATCTGGCCCTTGAGCAAAGGGATCTCTTGTTCTTGACACAAAGTTCTCCAGTTTTGTGTTGAACCTGGAAGCCGACAGGTCTACATGTGGGGTACCCCATTTCTGACATATGATTTGAAATATGTCAGGTGTAGAGACCATTCTCCTGGACTCAGCTGCTGGCGGCTTAAAAAAAACGCCTGCCAATTTTCTACTCCTGGAATGAAGACCGCAGACAGGCAAGGAATATGCCTTTCTGACCAGGACAGGATATGATTCACCTATCTTTGAGCATCCAGACTTCTGGTGCCCCCTTGGTGATTGATATAGGCCACAGCCGTAGCATTGTCGGACTGTATCCGAACAGGACAACCCTGCAATCTGTAAGACCTGAGGGCCAGATGAATTGCCCAAATCCCTAGAATGTTGATGGGAAGGAGCTTTTCGGCTCAGGGCCACTTCCCCTGGGCAGATGCCTCTTCCAGAACTGCCCCCCCCCCCCAGCCTAAAAGGCTGGCGTCTGTGGTTACCGTTTTTCCAGGCAACCAGGAGTAAAGGATCTTCCTTTTGATAGATTTTGGGGGAGCAACCACCAATTAAGGCTCTGGCGAACCTTTGGAGATAAGATCATAGGAAGGTCCAGGGCCTGAACATCTTTGTTCCAAGCGGACAGAATTCTGCCCTGTAACAGCCTTGAGTGAAACTGGGCGTAAGGGACAGCCTCGAATGAGGCTACCATCTTTCCCAAAAATCTCATGCATAGACAGATGGAAGGCCTTCTCTTTGCCTTTGTAATCAGTCTTTGAGTAGGAAATGCGATAACCCTAATACCCAAGGCCTGAGGTGTGCCTTGGCCTAGCTGGTCGGTATGCCTGACAAGAGGGCATACCCTGAATGTAAGTAAAAAAGAAAAATGTACAAAGAATATGGATGAAGGCTGGGGGAAACGGGTGGGTGGGAAACCAGAAAGATACGCCGACACAGGACCCTACATGGGAGGAATCTTATGTACTCTCTGACTCCTCCCACAAATACAGGCTAGCCTTTGGCCAGCCTTATGCCGCGTACACACGATCACTTTATGTGATGAAAAAAAATGATGTTTTTAAAAACTTCAATTTCATTGACCGTGTGTAGGGGAAAACGTCGTTTTATGTCTTGTAAAAAACGACAAAAAAAAATTGAAGCATGCTTCAATTTTATGTGTCGTTTTTCAAAACGTTGTTTTTTGTTTCACAAAAAGTCACCATGTGTAGCAAAAAACGTCGTTTAAAACGACGTTATTTCAACCCGCGCATGCCCAGAAGCTAGTTATGAAGCGAGCTTCAATGGAAAAGAGTGGTGAAAGTAACCTCGCTTTTTGTGAAAAAACGATGGTGTGTATGCAACATCGTCTTTGAAACATCGTCTTACTTCACAGAAAACGTCGTTTTTTTTCCCTCACATAAAGTGATTGTGTGTACGGGGCATAACACTTGTAATCAGAGTCTTCGAGTAAGAAATGCGATAACCCTAATACCCAAGGCCTGAGGTGTGCTTTGGCCTAGCTGGTCGGTATGCCTGAGAAGAGGGCAAAAAGACACATGTTTAGGTGAAGAAGGGTAGGTGACCGCCCGTTCAGTGAGGTAGCGTGTCCCTGGATGGCAACAATACATGCATCCGGTATGTACCTGCTATGACAGGAGAAACCAAGCAACTCCTGACTTGTGATAGGAGCCCTCCTATTGAACCTGCAAAACAACCCAGAACTCAACTAAACATCACATACAAGATTGGATTGAGCCCGACACCCGAGATAACCCAGACATGAGACTGAAGTGCTTGTGATGAGAGGATACGTGGGGGAAGTTAGAGCAAGGGCTGGCCCGAGGAGCCCCTGCAAATACTATCCCAGAAGCACGAAATACTACAAACTAACACCAGTGAAGTAGCTTTGTGAAGAATCCCCCCCCAACCCCTGGCCTAACCATACTTGTATGGGGAAATGAGAGGGTGAGTAGCAAAAATGGACAACCTGACAGGAGTCTGAAGTGCTGGATACCTGATGGAGCAGGTGTATAAGGCCAATGCGCTATGGCAACCAGCATCGTTAACCACTAGAGGGCCGCGCTATAGACAAAAGACGTCCACAGCGTGGCTCTCAAGTGCCGGGTGGATGTCTTTGGACGTCCTGTTGTTTACATTCCCCTGCGCGACGCTGGGTGGCGCGCACAGCGGGGAAACACTGTGCCCGGCACATCGCTGGGAGACCAATGCGTGTGCCTGGCGGCCGCGGTGTCCGGCAGCTACTCGCGATCGGCGGTGACACAGCAGGGACGTGGAGCTCTGTGAGTAAACACAGAGCTCCACATCCTGTCAGGGAGAGGAGACAGATGCTGTGTCCCTTGTACATAGGGACACAGCATCGGTCACCTCCCCCAGTCAATCCCCCTCCCCCCACAGTAAGAACACACCCAGGGAATACATTTAACCCCTCCCATGCCCCCCTAGTGTTAACCCCTTCACTGCCAGTCACATTTATACAGTAATTAGTGCATTTTTATAGCGTATAAATGTGAATGGTCCCAAAATTGTGTCAAAAGTGTCCGATACATCCGCCACAATATCGCAGACCTGACCAAAAAAAAATCGCAGATCGCTGCTATTACTAGTAAAAAAATTTAAATAAAAATCATATATCTATCCCCTATTTTGTAAACGCTATAACTTTTGCGCAAACCAATCAATATACACTTATTGCGATTTTTTTTTTTTGATTTTTTTTTAAACAAAAATATGTAGAAGAATACGTATATCAGCCTAAACCGAGAAAAAAAAATGTTTGTTTGTTTATAGCGCAAAAAAAAAAAATCGCAGAGATGATCAAATACCACCAAAAGAAAGCTCTATTTGTGGGAGAAAAAAAATAAAAATATAATTTGGGTACAGTGTTGTATAACTGCGAAATTGTCATTCAAAATGCGTCAGCGCTGAAAGCTGAAAATTGGTCCGGGCGCGAAGGGGGTTTAAGTGCCCAGTAATGAAGTGGTTAAACATGGAACCATGCCAGACACACAGAAAACCGGTCCCACCTGATAGACTCGGTTGGCAGGTTACAGGCAGAAGCATGACCCAAACGTGAGTCCTGAATGCACGAATTGTCTTACCCTATCAACAGCAGGACTGATGGAATTGAGTGCAAGGATAGTAGATATTGATGTGGATGCCAATACAACCCCCCCCCCCCCCCCAACTGTGAAAGTACTGAATCGCCAGACCACGGACAAGTACCTAAAGAAAAAGTCTTTGCAGGAGCGAGCAGCCCAAAGTACCAAAGCTATTGGAACTCGCCATTAGGTACCTAGGAGGCTCAGCTCTCCCCCCCGCCCCTTCAGAAAGAAGGTAAAGAACCCTGACCAAGCACCTCTGGAAATGCTGCCTCCAGTAACTAGATTGTTAATGAAAGCATGACTATCTGCTAAAGCCAAGATGCTACGACAAAACCTGACGATGCAGAGATGTGCCCCGTGTGCAGGCCTGGAAATACCTCCCGCAGCATTGTCTGACGATCGGGGATGGAAGATTCCACCACCGCCGCTGACATGGAAAATGCTTACCTCAGACATATTGAACCAGAAGGCCTGATAGACCGGACCCAATAGGATGCTAACATAGCCTGCCGAAATAGAAGAAGAGCAGGAGCTGGGGTGCGCTGACACCCTGACTCTGACTGCGCAAGCTACAATGCACCCAACCTGAATTGAGAGCATGCTTAGCCCACGTGAATCTGCATACAAGAATATGCCTAGAACCTGTACCATGCTCTTAGACGAAAATAGCTGGGACCAACTTGGAAATAAACCGAAGTGTACCGCTGCTTCCTGAGCCAAACTCCGCCAAGTGCTGAAGTATGGACTGATTCCTTCATGACGGGGTGCTACCCTGCACTGAAATCCCCCCATGGTTGAAGGGATGCACGTGAACTAGTCATCACAGAGACGGGCAGCAAGTCCAAGCTAAGGAAACAAACGAAATGACAACAGAACACCAGACATAAACAAACACCCCTCTGTGCCTACCTAAGTATGAGAAAATTAGTAGAAGCGTTAAGACCGCTGCGCGTGAATAAACCTGATGACAGCCCCCCACCCTAGTGTGAGTGGCAAGTGAGCCCGAGTAACCTGCAGTGCAGAGACAGGCAATTAAACTGAACACTCAGGGCTAGTGTACCCACGGACTGTGGTGGGTAATTGTATAGGTGTAATGAACATGCATTGTATGACGTATTGTATACGGGCGAGAAGATTGTGGTCAACAATCATTAAAAAAACAAAACCTCAGCCCGTATAAATCTGTAGACGTGACAGATCCAGAGATGTGAGCACTAGCTAATCAACCCAGGTGCAACGTGGACAAGTACAATGAGACATGGTAACCACAAAGAAGACAACGCCATGACAAAAAAAAACTATGACAGAAATCATGGGGGCAGCAACGCTATGACAGAAACCGTGGGGGGGCAGCAACGCTATGACAGAAACCGTGGGGGGCAGCAAAGCTATGACAGAAACTGTGGGGGGGGGGGCAGCAAGCTATGACAGAAACTGTGGGGGGCAGCAATGCCATGACAGAAATCGTGGGAAGGGAGTCACCGCTCCAGGTGGGTCTGATGGGCAATTAAGAACTTCTCAGGAAACAAAGGGTGCTGGCAATGCACTAGCCAGATGCAAAAAATTCAAAAGGGATGGACAGCCGCACTGCAAAAAAACTTCTTCAGTTGTCTTTATTGGTTAAAAAAATTACAGAAATTGTGTGTGGGGGGGGAATAAGGAGACTGAAACCCTATGGCAAAATGTGATGACAGAAAACCTGGGGCAGAAATGGTATAAGAGAAACGCTGAGCCTGAAACACTGAGGCAAAAATAATGACAGAAGTCTGGGGCAGACTTGGTATGAGAGCAACGCTGAGCTTTGAAACGCTGAAGCACAAATGTGATGACAGAATCCTGGGACAGAAATGGTATATAAAACGCTGAGCCTGAAATGCTGAGGCACAAATGTGATGACAGAATTCTGGGGCAGAAATGGTATGAGAGAAATGCTAAGCCTGAAACGCTGAGGCAGAAATGCAATGACAGAAACGCTATGACCGAAATGGGGTGGGCCAAACCGCTATGACCGAAATCGCGTGAGCCAAAATGCTATGACCGAAACGCCATGACCGAAATCGTGTGGGCCGAAACGCTGAGACTGAATGCTATGGCCAAACTCTGACAGAAAACCTGGGGGCAGAAACGCTATGACAGAAAACCTGGGGGCAGAAACGCTATGACAGAAAACCTGGGGGCAGAAACGCTATAACAGAAAACGTGGGGCAGAAACACTGAGGCCCCGTACACACGACCGAGCTTCTTGGCAGAATCCAGCGAGAAGCTCGCTGGGAGACATATTCTGCTGAGAAGCTCGATCGTGTGTACGTTTTCGCCGAGAAAACTGTCGAGCAAGGCGTCGAGCCAAAATAGAGAGCAGGTTCTCTATGTCCTCGATGGGCCATCGGGACTAATGGCTCGACGCCTTTTTCGACAGCCTGGTTGACGAACTCGACGGCCGGCCGAGAACCTCGTCGGGCGGAACGATGGGTTTAGCCCGACAAGTTTCTCAGTCGTGTGTACGCGGCCTGAGACTGAAATACTGAGGCAGAAATGTAATGACAGAAAACCTGGGGCAGAAAAGCTATGAGATAAATGCTACGCCAGAAATGCAGAGGCAGAAATGCAAAGACAGAATTTCTGGCAGACAAACGCCATAACAGAACGCTGAGACTGAACCGCTGAGGCACAAAAACAATGACAGAAATCCTGGGGGAGACAGAAACGCTGCGCTTGAAATGCAGAAACACCGCGCTTGAAATGCAGAGGCAGAAATGCCAAGACAGAAATCCTGGCAGACAGAAACGCTATGACAGAAATGCTGCGACTGAACCAACGACGCAGAAAAACAATGACAGAATTCCTGGGGCAGACTGAAACGCCATGCCAAATGCTGGGGCAGAAATGCCGATGATGGAAAAAACGCAGAGAAACCTAGAACACGCAGAGAACATCGGAACAGGCAGAGACACTAATACTGGGACAGAAGTGCTAACTGGATGCTTACAGCAAATTGCACGTGTCGCAAGGGATGAGGCAGAAACGCAATGACAGAAAACCTGGGGCAGACAGAAACGTCAATGACAGAACCACGGAGACTGAAAAGGCCGAACAGGAAGCTATGACAAAATGCATGCATCGCAAGGAAATACTGCCAGCGTGACCTGTGGATATGCGGGTGAACAGCCGCCCCCCCTAATACTGCCAGTGTAAGACCCCCTGCAGCAGTGAGAGGACAACCCCCCCCCCATGTTACCAGCATGACCTCAGGATACGCGGATGGACAGCTGCCCCCCCCAATACTGCAAGTGTAATACCCCCTGCACCAGTGAGATGACAACCCCCCTCATGCCAGCATGACCTCTGGACAGTTGCCCCCCCCCAATACTGCCAGTGTAAGACCCCCTGCAGCAATGAGATGACAATCCCCACCTGCTGCCAGCGTGGCCTGAGAGAAGTGGATGGATGCGGCGGCGGCGACCCACCCCCCGCGATACCAACATGCGCCCCGGGAGGAGGACTGAGAGAATGAGCGGGCGGTAATGCTGATGCTCCCAGACGGAGATAGGTGGGTGTCCAGCTGAAACCCTGGGGACAGCGGAGGATGGATGGATGAACGGCCCTCCCCTCACCCGCACGAGCGTCAGGAGAAGCGGGTGGCCCCCCCGAGCAGGACGGGACCAAAGGTAGGCGGGGCGGCCCCCACAAGCCGGATGGGACACAGGGATGACAGGGAGGATTGGCAGGGTGGCCCCCATAAGCTGGATGAGACACGGGGATGAAAAAAAGGCCCCACGATGCTGCCCGGCGTGACCCAGGAGAAGAACCGACACCATTGCTGCGGCCGACCGCCGCTCTGTATGGAGGTCAGACGTGACGTGCTTCGGCCGCTATAACCCAGAAAGATACGCCGACACAGCACCCAACAGGGGAGGAGTCTTATGTACTCTTAGACTCCTCCCACAAATACAGGCCAGCCTTACACTTATCACTCGGACCAAGTCTCCTATGGATTTTGCCCTTGGCTTGGGAAGCAATACCTTGCTTTGGGACATGTCTATAATCATGCCCAAATATTCTAGCCTTTTTTGAGACTGTAAGGAGGATTTTTTCAGATTGAGAACCCAGCCTAGGTACTCTAAATGCTCCACTGTGCTGTGGTCTAAGCTGCAGCGGACTGATCTATGAGTAACAGATCATCCAGATAGGCTGTTACTGCTTTTCCCCGTGCCCTCAGCCTTGCCAGGGGCGGGGCCAGTATTTTCGTGAACACTCACGTCAGCTGTGTATCCCACTTCTTATTTTTGCTGTGGATTGTAGTGTATTTCCATTTTACCACTAAAGGACAATTTGGGAATTCCCAGGAGTGCGGCTGTCCAAATATGTTCTTTTGTTCTCTGCTATATGCATTGCCAGCACCCGTGGTCTCCAGGAGGCGATTGACCAGCCAAGCAGCTCTATCTGGAGCGGTATTTCTTTTCTTTCCACAAACTGAAAGTGGCACTGATCCACTGCAAACCTCAGAAATCTTTGGTGAGTGGGGAATATTGGCACATGTAGATATGCATCTCTGATGTCTATTGATGCCAGGAATTCTCCTCCCTGGAGGGTGGAGACAACTGAACGGACAGACTCCATGCGAAAGGAGCAGATGTTCAGAAACTGATTCAAGCTTTTTAGATCTAGGTTAGGTATGATATCCCCGTTTGGTTTTGGAACTGTAAAGGCTTGTACACACGATCGGTTCAAACCGATGCAAACAGACTGAGGTTCGTTTTCATCAGTCCAAACCGATCGTGTGTAGACCCCATCGGTCCGTTATGCTTCGGTCAAAAAACAGATGGCTTGCTTTAAAATTCAACCGATGGATGGCTAACCGATAGTTCAAAACCGATCGTTGGTACGCAAGTCCATCGGTTTAAAACCCGCGCATGCTCAGACTAAATGAGGGGACGGGAGCGCCCTTTCTTGTAAAACTTGCATTCGTTTTTGAGATGGCACATTCTACATTTTTCAAATTAGTGTCTCGTTTATTGAAGTGCATTTATACGACCTGTAAAAGCACAGAGACTGAAAAGCACAAATCGGCTCTAACCAAACGTTCACTAACGCGCAGGAACACGGAATTAGCAAAAGCAGACTCAAGGGTGGCGCCGAAGGCTTTGGCCTTCCCCCTTTATAGTGACGTTGTACGTGGTTTACGTGTCCGCGTTCTGACACGATCGGTTCATTAACCGATGGTGTGGAGGCACATCAGTCCATCAGTCAGCTCCATCGGTGAGCCGATAAAAACGGTCCGTCGGACCGTTCTCATCAGATGGACCGACCGTGTGTACGTGGCTTAGGAGAACTACTAGAACACACCTGGTACACACATGTGCGCATGCGCTCGTTCAAGAACAATAACACTGGAACACTGGCTCACGTGCGCACGGGCCACCGCAGCCTTTCCAGAGCACTATTGTGCATGCACGACGTACACACGCAGGAGTGTGTCCCTAATCTCTCTTGGCGCCAGTCTGCCTATTTAAAGGGGGCTCTGGTTTCCAAACAGCGCTGACTGGTCTTCAGCTGTGTCTTGATTCATGTTGTGTTCTGCTTGGTTCCCGTTGCTAACTTTGGCCTTCCCTGACTCTGCCTCTGGACTCTGATGCTTCTCTGATTACTGGTTCCTGATCCTGGCTATCCATTCACCCTGCGCCTGCTGATGCCCTTGTACCTTGCTGCCCATCTGTTACCGAACCCGGCTATCCACATGACCCTGCTCCTGCTTATGACTTTGTACCTTGCTGCCCGCCTGTTACCTAACCCGGCTTTTCCTCTGACCTCTGCCTTCTGGAAGTTCCAGCAAGCTGCAAACCCAGAACCAGCAAGTTGGTTGGAGTTCCTCTTAACTTCGGCTGGTCCTTCAAGCACTACCCGATCTCTGTGTCTGTTGACCCACCTGTGTCTCCAAGCCTACTTCTTCATCTGCAAGTTCTGCATGCAACACCCACGGGCACTCGTGTTTCTCCTGACCCTAGCCACCATCTGTCCCACTCTCAATGGGGCTTGGGTTGGAGATACAAGAGAGGATTACCTCATCATATCAGACTCCTACCAGGTATGTGACAGTACCAATCAGCCAGGGATGGAGTCTGAAAGGGAGGTCTCTTCACAAGAGGACATTTTTTAATCAATTTCTGCACTTACACATATCGTGGAGAATTTACAGAGGGATCTCAGTCGCATTGAGGAGCGACTTTAGGAAAGGGAGAATGTTGCATCAGCTTGTGCTTCTCCTTCAGTCGCAGATTCCTCTACTCAAGCAGAGTCAAGTTCATTCCACGGAACCCAGGGTGCCTATCCCGAACGATTTTCTGGAGATCGTAAAATGTTTAGAATTTTCCGGAACTCCTGTGAACTTTACTTCTCTCTGCTGCCCCGGACCTTTGTATCAGAGGACATTAAAGTGGGATTTGTGATCACACTTTTATTGAATGAACCGCATTCCTGGGCTTATCACCTGAGAGCAGGATGACCCTGTTCTGGCAACCACTGATTCGTTCTTCTCAGCCATGGCTCAGCTATACGCTGATCCTTTCTGCCAGCAGTCTGCAGAATCTAGGCTTGGCAAGTTGCAACAGGGACCAAGGCCTGTTGAGGACTATATTACTGACTTTCGTGTTCTGAGTGCTGACACCCAATGTAATAATAATGCCCTTCGCCATCAGTTTCGTCTCGGTCTTTCTGACACCTTAAAAGATGAACTAGCAGGAGTTCCAATGTCCCTGGAAGATCTGATTAGCTTAACCACTCAGATCGACCAACGTTTACGAGAGAGACAATCTGAGAAAGTTGAAGGAATCTTTTCTGTGGCTTTAAGGCCTGACATGTCTGCTTTTCCATCTGTTACATCTCCCAGAAAGAAGGAACAGCATAAGGCAAGGGTGCCCAAACAGTGGCCCGCGGAGCCCTCTGTTGTGGCCCGCGACCTACTCTTCTGGGATGGCTGGTTGGAAAGCCCAGATTGCAGGTTGGTGACCTGCCACCCCAGGAACTTCAGTGTTGTGATTGAAGGCAGTTCAGAAAGTGCACCACACCTGCAGGATATAGTAGACGTCAATTCTAAAGTGCAGCTAACCAGCAGGAAAACCACAGGTACACTGCGCCTCACGCACGGTGTGGGTAGACTGCAGACCATCAGTGTAAAAGCAGTCTTAGGCATGTAGCGCTACCCCCGAAGGAGCCGCTTGTTATGCTGGTGATGTCTAGGGGTGAAATACCAGTGGCGGAGCAATAAGCGAATGTCCAGACAGTCAATAATTTTCCTTCAATGCTTTTTTTTATTTTGCAGCCAACAAGGCAAATATCTTCAATTTAAGGAAAGGCAAGTTGATGAAAGAAGGATAAGAGAACCTTGTAGTATCAGGCCTGGATGTGAACAGGGAAGGCCTTCCCTTGACAATAGCAATAGTTGAACTCGTCGACACTCCCGAGTGGAGTGTGTAAAGTGCCCACGGGCAGGTTCCCCACACTAACCTTGCAGCCGAGGTGTCACTTCAGATCGCTGGGAGGAACAGGTCTCTCTATCTCAGACCTGGCTCTAAGGCCCTTGTAACTGGCCAATTTCTTCAGTAAGTTGGATGGGTGAACGGAGCGAATCCTCCCAGTAAATTTCCTTTAGCATAGGTCACCGGGTGACAGCAAAGTGTACCTGTCAGCATCCCGGTCACCAGATCCCCGATTGGTTCGTTCAAGCCCTGTTAGACAACCTGCCTCCGGGTTCTCCTCAAGCCGATCCCCCAATCGTACGGCACCCAGCCTGGGATCTTCTCAAAAGAACAGGGAACCCAGTAGAGTACTGGGGTCCCCTTTGACCTCCGGATGAGATCCAGCATAGCCTGTGGAATTGGCCAGGTGGGCCACACTGGCGGGGTCCATGGATGCGCGAACCCTGAAGGTGGATGCCGCATCTGGAACCAAGACCCTGCAGAACTGCCCTAAGCACATGACACCTGTTACAGATATATCCCTCCCCAGCATGCCCCGCGAGGGAAAACTCAAATTGGCTGCTGGGAAAAGCTTGCTCTGTCAGAACCCCCTCTGCCATCAACTGCTGACCAGGGATGACAACACATCCCTAGAGTGCAGACTGGCCCAGAGGACACTTCTGAAATAACAGGGGTCACCATCTTAACAATTGTGTGAATAGGAGCAAGGTAACTCTCCCAGTCTTGCCAAATTTAGACTAGTGCCCGCACTGAAAGTAAAGGGGGCGCTACAGGCCCCTTTCACACGATCGGTCCTACCCAATCGAACCCTCCATTCACCTCTATGGAGCAGCAGATGTAAACAGACTTTTGTCTGTTTACACCTGCCTACCTCCAATCCGATCTGCTTAAAAAAAACAGAAGTGGATCAGAGGGCCAATAGAGTAGATTGGGCTATATCTGTGTCTGCTTTGCATATGCAGACTGGACACAGACCTGTCATCTGCCCATTCCGCTCATTGTGGCATGTGACTGGTTACTAAGTTGCTTAAGTGGCCCTCTGTCAGTACTGGATCCCTCTAGGACCCAGCGCACTCACCTGACACAGCCTTGGCTGGGAAACACTGATTGGCCAGCTCTCCTTTAAAACACCTGTGTTTTCACCCAATCAGTGCTCGTGATAGAGTTACTCTGCTTGCCTTGTGAGATCCAGCCTGACCTGTTTATCTGTAAACCTTGTGTATGACCCGGCTTGTTTGACCCTGCTTGTTGCTTCCGATTTGGTACCTTTCGAACTCTGATTATCCGTGTATGACCCGGCTTGCCTAGACCACATCCATTGCAGTGGTGCACTACTAGCACCAGCAACACCACCAACATCCACACCTGCGGTGAACTACAAGTTCCAGCTTTCCTGCTCATCACAACACCTACTTCAGCAGTGGACTACAAGTGCCAGCTGTCCCGCTCGTCTCAACCCTGCATCCGTGGTGAACTACAAGTCCCAGCACTGACCTGCTTCTCAAGACCTGCTCATGGTATGTGCTCTTGTTATTGAACTATAGGCATATTAGCACACCTGAACTGTTGTCTGCTGCTAGCCTGATATGAAACCTGACATTATCACGAGCCATACATAAAAAGGGAAAACCCATCATGGATTCTGAGCAGGCTCAGATGTTTGCACAAGAACTTTGCCGTTTATCCCATCAAGTTCAGCAAATGGCCACAGAGCTCACCAAGGTGCAATCCCCTACTACAACTGTTACAAAAACTTTATCTGAACCAAAAATTCCTTTGCCTGACCGTTTTTCTGGCGACCGTAAGGGATTCTGCAACTTTAAAAACAGCTGCAAATTATATTTCAAATTAAGGCCATCCTCTTCTGGCTCTGAAACTCAGAGAGTTCAGATCATTATCTCTCTGCTACAGGGTGACCCCCAGGCTTGGGCCTTTAACCTTGAACCAAACCACCCAGCCCTGCCAACTGTAGATGCCTTATTTGAAGCCCTTGGATTGCTGTACGATGATCCAGATCGTATGGCTACTGCAGAATCAACCCTGCGTAACTTAAAGCAAGGAACCACCACAGCTGAAATGTACTGCTCAGAGTTTCGCAGGTGGGCCCCAGAATCTGGCTGGAATGATGCAGCTCTCCGCAGCCAGTTCAGAATAGGTCTTTCAGATGCAATTAAGGATGCTCTGGTCAACTTCTCCTATCCACCCTCACTGGAGGAAGCTATATGTCTAGCCATTAGAATTGATCACCGTCAGCGAGAGAGGGGGCGAGAAAAAAATATGGCTGTGGCAAACTGTATACCTCCCTTACCACCTGACCATCCAACCTCCAGTGCCAGTTCAGTGGAAGAACCTATGCAGCTAGGCTCCACCCGACTATCTGCCCAGGAACACACACGCCGGCGTAATATGGGACTTTGCCTGTATTGTGGCCTCAGGGGTCACATGCTCCGTTCGTGCCCTACACGTCCGGGAAACTCCCGGACCTAGGTGATTATGGGGAGGTCACCTTAGGTCTGCTTTCATCTCCCCAGGGGGACAGTCGTATACTTCTACCCAGTGTTATTCACTGTGGGACAGGGACTCATGAACTGCTGGCCTTGGTAGATTCTGGAGCTGCTGAGAATTTTATTGATAAGACTTTGATTACCTCCTTGTCCCTGGAAACTCATATGCTAGATTGCCCAGTCCGCCTAATTTCTGTGGATAACCGGCCTCTCTCACAAGACCTTGTGCTTCAGTCCACCAATCCCTTCCAGTTACAATTGGGGGCCCTGCACTGGGAGAAGATTTCATGTCTTGCCATTGACTCTCCATCCACTCCCTCTGGTATGCTTTTTGTGCCCTTGGCTCTTCGTTTGCAGGTTTTGCAGCAGGTACATGCGTCAAAGCCTGCAGCGCATCCGGGGTTTAGACAAACTTATGAGATTATCTCTCGCAACCTCTGGTGGCCATCGATTAGGCAGGATGTGCTAGCCTTTGTCCAGGCTTGTGAGGTTTGTGCCAGAAGCAAGGGCAGTACCTCTAAGCCCTCCGGTCTTCTACGTCCTCTACCAATACCTACTTGTCCCTGGACCCATTTATCTATGGACTTTATCACTGACTTGCCTCCGTCCCAGGGATGTTCCACGATCTGGGTGGTGGTAGACAGGTTCAGTAAGATGGCCCACTTTGTTCCACTTCCGAAACTGCCGTCTGCTAGAGATCTGGCATCTTTATTCATTAAACATGTTTTCAGGCTCCATGGGGCACCAATTAACATTGTCTCAGACCGCGGCTCTCAGTTTATAGCCCAGTTTTGGAAGGCCCTTTGTTCTCAGCTAGGGATTAAGTTATCATATTCTTCAGCCTATCATCCCGAGACAAATGGCCAAACAGAAAGAACTAATCAGACTCTGGAGAAGATGGTACGTTGTCTGATGGCCAATGATGAGGTGGAGTGGGTCAACATCCTTCCATGGGCAGAGTTTGCCTTTAATAATTGTGCCAGCTCTTCTACAGGGACCTCTCCCTTCTTCTGTGTTTACGGGTTGCATCCTCGTGTGTGCTCCTTTGATCTTCCACCCTCTGATGTTCCAGATGCCAACACCACGATTGAAAATTTCTCCAAAATCTGGTCTGACATCAATCGTGCTATTTCTCGTTCGGTGCAGGCTTTTAAGAAAACGGCTGATAAGAGGCGCTCAAAGGCCCCTGGATATAAAGTTGGTGACAAAGTGTGGCTATCATCCAGGAATCTGTCCCTGCATGTTCCATCCAAGAAACTTGGCCCAAAATTCATCGGGCCCTATGAGATTTCGGAGATTGTTAATCCTGTGTCCTATAGATTAAAACTCCCCCGTCCATGCGCATTCCTAATGTCTTCCATGTTTCTTTATTGAAACCTGTTCACTCTAGTCTCCAAATAAATGAACCAGAACCTGTAGATGTGTCAGATAGCCAGGAATATGAAGTGGCATATATTCTTGACTCCAGACGAGTACGCAATTCCTTACAATATCTAGTTCATTGGAAAGGTTTTGGCCCAGAGGATCGATCCTGGATCCCAGCTCGCGATCTCCATGCTGATCGCCTTAAGAAGAAGTTCCATCTTCGATATCCAAGTAAGCCTGGGGGTGCAGGAGCAACCCCTCGAGAAGGGGGGGGGGGTACTGTCAGTACTGGATCCCTCTAGGACCCAGCGCACTCACCTGACACAGCCTTGGCTGGGAAACACTGATTGGCCAGCTCTCCTTTAAAACACCTGTGTTTTCACCCAATCAGTGCTCGTGATAGAGTTACTCTGCTTGCCTTGTGAGATCCAGCCTGACCTGTTTATCTGTAAACCTTGTGTATGACCCGGCTTGTTTGACCCTGCTTGTTGCTTCCGATTTGGTACCTTTCGAACTCTGATTATCCGTGTATGACCCGGCTTGCCTAGACCACATCCATTGCAGTGCTGCACTACTAGCACCAGCAACACCACCAACATCCACACCTGCGGTGAACTACAAGTTCCAGCTTTCCTGCTCATCACAACACCTACTTCAGCAGTGGACTACAAGTGCCAGCTGTCCCGCTCGTCTCAACCCTGCATCCGTGGTGAACTACAAGTCCCAGCACTGACCTGCTTCTCAAGACCTGCTCATGGTATGTGCTCTTGTTATTGAACTATAGGCATATTAGCACACCTGAACTGTTGTCTGCTGCTAGCCTGATATGAAACCTGACACCCTCAGCCTTCACAAGGTTGGGCACCCCTGGCATAAGGCATACCACAGAGGTTTCCCGAGATCACCCTTTTCCCTGGCTGAACGTGTCAATCTGTGTCTCTATTGTGGGGAGGCAGGTCACTTTATACAAATTTGTCCAGCAAAGATCAGCAGAGCCTGCCCCCCACAGTCCCATGTGGAGCATCTTCCTGGAGAGGTTCGGTCACATGTCTCTCTCTTAGTTATCCTTCAGTTTGCGGGGAGGACACTTTCTGTATCAGCCATCATAGACTCTGGGGCCTGTAACTGTTTTGTGGATTCCACATTTGTTTCTCTACATCAGCTTCCTATGTGTGTCAAGAAACAATGATTCTATGTTTACCTGGCCGATGGCTCTGTCATTAAATCAGGCTCGTTCACACAAGAGACTGCACCTATTTCCTGTCAAACTTCCTCAGGTCACCATGAAATCCTCCGGTTGGATGTCATAACCTCGCCCATGTTCCCCATCATCCTTGGCATCCCGTGGTTAAAAGCACATAATCTGCACGTTAACTGGCTTACAGGAGATGTCACATTTTCCTCCGGCTACTGCCAGGTGCACTGTTTTCCAGAAAAGACTGTTAACGTCACTCTAATCCTGAGTCTGCAGTCCGATCCAGAAACCATTAACCACTTCAATACCGGGCTTTTATACCACCTCCATACCGGGCCTATTCCGACACTTCTCTCCTACATGTAATAATCATCATTCTTTTGCTAGAAAATTACGCAGTACCCCCAAACATTATATATGTTTTTTTAGCAGACACCAAAGGGGATAAAACGACGGTCATTGCAAAGTTTTATCTCGCACGGTATTTACGCAATCATTTTTCAAACACCATTTTTTTGTAAAAAAAATTGTTTCATGAATTAAAAAAATAACAAAACAGTAAAGTTAGCCCAATTTTTTTGTATTATGTGAAAGATTATGTTACACCGAGTAAATAGATACCCAACATGTCACGCTTTAATTATGCGCACACTCATGGAATGGCGCCAAACTTCGGTGCTTAAAAATCTCCATAGGCAACGCTTTATTTCTTTTTTATAGGTTACCAGTTTAGATTTACAGAGAAGATCTAGTGCTAGATTCTTTGCTGGCACTCTAACGCACGCGGCGATACCTCACTTATGTGGTTTAAACGGCGTTAACAAATGTCGGCGGGACTTACGTGTGCGTTCGCTTCTGCACGCAAGCTATCGGGGACAGGGGCGTTTTAATATTTTTTTTTATCTTTTTTTTTTTTTTTTGACGTATTTATTTTTTATTTACACTTTTTTTCAATTTTTTTTTCCACTTTTATTCCTATTACAAGGAATGTAAACATCCCTTGTAATAGGAAATGTGTGTGACAGGTCCTCTTTAAGGAGAGATGCGGGGTCAATAAGACCTCGCATCTCTCCTCCAGGCTGGAAACCATGAGATCGGTGAAAAAAAATTCACCGATCTCATGAATGGTTGCTTACAGCCGCAATCGCGGCTTCGTTTACTTACGGGGACCCGGGCGTGACGTCATCACATCGCGCCCGGGTCCTCCGACGGTCATAGAGATGACTGGTGACCATCTATGCTTCCTGCCAACGCTGGACGATTCGTTCTCCGGGCCCCCGAAGGCATGGGAGAGCCCGGAGAAGCACCGGATGGCGGCGGGAGGGGGGGATGTCCCCTCCCGCAGCCTGTAAGAACGATCAAGCGGCGAAACCGCCGATATGATCGTTCTTATGTCATGCAGAATCGCCAGCTGAAGAAGAGGATATCTGGATGATGCCTCTGGCTGCAGGCATCATTCAGATATCCACCCGCAAAGCCCAGGCCGTCAATTGACAGCCACTTGGGATGGGAGATCCCATCTCTGGCCGTCAATTGTCAATGGGCGGGTATTAAAGTGGTTAAGTTGATACCTGCTGCTTACCATAACCATCTGGACGTGCAGACACCCTTCCACCTCATAGGACATATGATTGCCCTTTTGAACTTCTACCAGGGGTTGAGATTCCTTTTGGTTAAATTTACCCTCTCTCTGAACCTGAACTGGAAGCCATACGTGCCTATATCGACGAAAGTGTAGAAAATACGTTTAAAATCCGGTCCTCCACATCACCAGCAGGTGCCGGTATCTTCTTTGTGGAGAAAAAAGATAATTCCCTAAGACCTTGCGTTGAATACCGGGACCTTAATAAAGTCACAGTCAAGAACCGGTACCGTCTTCCTCCGATTCCTGAACTTTTCCAGAGACTGTGAGGGGCACGGATATTTTCCAAACTAGACTTAAGAGGTGCATATAACCTAGTCAGAATCGGGGAAGGGGGTGAATGGAAGACGGCCTTCCAAACACTCTTTGGCCACTTTGAGTATCTAGTCATGCCATTCGGGCCCTGCAATGCCCCAGCCACGTTTCAGCACCTAGTGAATGGCGTTTTTCGAGACAACCTTGATCTATTCGTCATAGTTTATTTAGATGATATTCTGATATTCTATGAATCCATTGAATCTCATCAAATTCACGTAAAGAAGGTTTTGGGCCGACTCAGGAAACACTGTCTTTATTATAAAGCCGAAAAATGTGACTTAGAAAAGCAAACTATACATTTCCTGGGACTTGTCATCTCTGCCGATGGTATCTCCATGGACCCACAGAAAGTCGCATCCGTTCTGGAATGGACTGCCCCTACAGACAGAAAAGCTGTTCAGAGGTTCGTGGGGTTTGCCAATTTCTATAAAATTTATCAAGAACTTTTCTGGTATCATTACTCCCATCACGCAATTAACCAAACAGCACATTCCTTTCTGTTGGACACCAGAAGCTCAAGAGGCCTTTGATCAATTAAGTCTTATTTACCTCGGCCCCCATCCTGAAGCACCCTGATCCATCCCTGGCCTATGTATTGGAGGTAGATGCTTCTGAAAGTGCAGTTGGGACTATATTGTGCCAACATCAGGGTCCTAAATCCTTACTTCACCCCGTGGCCTTTTTCGCCAAGAAATTAAACCCATCCGAGAGAAATTATGATGTGGGAGACCTGAAACTGCTGGCTATCAAGGCTGTGCTTGAAGAGTGGCGTTGCCTCCTGGAAGGAGCTTCTCACCCGATCCTCATCTTCACGGATCACAAGAACTTTGAGTACTTGAGAATGGCTAGGCGATTAAGGCCTTGGCAAGCAAGATGGGGATTGTTCTTTTATTTTCTCGTTTTATGTTCCATATCACTTTTCGTCCTGGCTCTAAGAATGGTAAGCTGGGTGGCTTGTCCCGTATGGTAATGATCCTGTGGAGCCTGATACCATTTTCCTGGCCAAGAATTTTTTGTTTCTTCAAGCAGATCTGATGTCTCAAATAAGAGCAAGTGTGGTTTAGCAACCACCTCCCCAGGACTTGGCTCTTAAACTAAGGAATGGCCTTTACTTCCATGAAGAACAAATCTTTGTCCCTGAACAATTTAGAGTGTCCATTCTGAGATGTTATCACGATCACCCCCCTAGCAGGACACTACTGAATCTACAAGACTGCCGATTTGGTCTCCCGCACCTTCTGGTGGCCAGATTTAATGCAGGACTGTAAAAAATACGTTAAATCCTGTATCACATGCCTTCAAAATAAAACAGACATAACCAAAACTTGGACTTTTGGAGCCTCTCCCTGTACCTAAGAAACCATGGAGCATGATCTCCATGGATTTCATCGTGGAACTTTCCCCATCTTAGGACTTCACTACGATTTTTGTCGTGGTCGATCGCCTGACTAAGATGGCTCACTTTGTACCCTTGCAAGAAACTCCTTCCGCCACAGAGACTGCCTCAGCCTTCATCAAAGAGATTGTCAGATTGCATGGTATTCCCGACCAGCATTATCTCCAAACGAGGGGTGTAATTCACCTCTAGATTTTGGAGGGCCTTATGTGAAGCACTAAATATTGAACTCCGCCTCTCCACAGCATACCACCCACAAACGAATGGACAGACTGAGAGGACGAACCAAACTCTCAAACAATATTTACGGTGTTTCTCCTCCTTTGCACAAGACGATTGGCTATCCCTCCTTCCGCTTGCACAGTTCTCGTATAACATTACCATCCACTCAGCAACCAAGCAATCCCCCTTTTTTGCTAATTTTGGGTATCATCCCTCTTTTTTGCCAGAACTACCTGTTGAATCTTCTGTACCTGCTGTACAAGACCGATTAAACTTCTTCAGTACTAATAATCAGGTGTTACAGGATGCAATCTCTAAGACCCAGGCAAGCAACAAGAAGTTTTTCGCCAGAAAGAAAAGGGGCAACCTGATTCTAGAACCAGGGGACAAGGTCTGGCTGTCCACAGCACATTTAAAATTAAGCTGTCCTTCAAAGAAACCTGGTCCAAAATTTTTGGGCCCTTTTCCTGTCAAACGAAAGGTCAATGCAGTAGCATTCGAACTGGTGTTACCCAAGGGCCTGAAGATACATGCAGTATTCCACGTTTCTTTATTGAAACCAACCATGCCCAATCCCTTCCCTGACCGGGTTTCTGGAACCCCTCCTCTGGTTCTCATCGAAGGTAATGAGGAATTTGAAGTGGAGGCCATGTTGAACTGTAGACGTAGGAATAACCAAATGCAGTTCCTTATCAAATGGAAAGGCTACAGCCCTGTGCACCTGCACATGTGTACCAGCAGGAGATTCAAGTGGGATGTTTGCTCCATAATCGCATCAATCGTAAAACACAGGGCCTTAGGAAGGTCCTCATAAACCTCAATCTGTAGGGAGGAGGTTAATTATCTGCTTCATTTGTTCCTTGAGGAACTGACACGTACACGTACACGTACCTACAGCACCAGCCATAGAGGAGGAGGCTTTCAATAAAGATTCCAGCTTCTTATCAGTTGGATCCTTAAAGCCCTGAGCATCGTCTATAGGACAGGTCAGGCTTTTGTTTGCACAAGAAATAGCCGCATCTATAGCAGGTACCCCCCCCCCCCCATTTCTTAGTGGAACCTTCCTAAGGAGGGAAACTGCTTAGGAGGAGAAAACGCTTTATCTGGGTGAACTCAGTCATCGCACTGTACATCAGTTTATCCAGCAAGGGATGAACTGGAAAGGAGCATGCAGCCTGTGGGGATTTCCGGGATCCCAAAGAAGAAGCAGAGGACATAGAAGCTTCAACAGGAGGCAACTTGTAAGTGGCACGCACCATCTCTGCATAATATTGCACCTGCATCTTTAGCGACTCAGTAGTACGAATCCTCTCATCCTCGGAGTCCTCAGACTGCATCTGATCCTCATCTCCAGAGGGATTTTTCACCCTCAGAATGCTCATCTGATGAGAGCCAGAGCAGATGAAGAGGATCTACCCCGTTTTCTGCTATCTTTTAAGGCGGTTGCGATTATAGTAGCAATCCTTCCTTCCAAGCCATCCAAAGCAACTTTTAAAGTGTCCTTAGTGACGTATACAGGAGCTGACATAGGAGAAGCTGCAAAACCACGATCATCCTGTGAGGCTGCTACCAGACTGACAGAGGGGGATGGTAAACTGCAGCCAGCTCAGAATCCTTAGCCATGAGCAGTACCTCTTCTGGGGGACTTAGTCCTTACTGCAAAGCAAAGGTACTATCCACAAAATGCAATCACTGTTGTGCTATAGTCTTACAATACACAAAGTCTTAGGCGGCGTACACACGACCGAGGTTCTCGCTGGAAACCAGCGAGAACCTCGCTGGAAGCTGCATTCCAGCGAGAACCTCGGCCGTGTGTACGCTCTCGGCGAGCATCCCATCGGGAATGCCGTCGAGCAGAAATAGAGAGCATGTTCTCTATTTGCTCGACGGCCCGCCTGGATGAATGGCTGGTTGCCATTCCCGACGGGCGGGTCGCCGAATCTGACGGCCGGCAGAGAACCTCGACGGGCGGAACAATGTGTTCTGCCCGTCGAGGTTCTCTGCCGTGTGTACGCGGCTTTAGTCTTAGGTTTGCCTGGTTCAATCCACAGGGATGCTTACAGCCCACAGCTCTGTTTTCAATGCCGCTTTACAGAAGGCTTTTGACGTGCTGGGCTTTAAATCAGCCTCTTGGCACCTGCACACAGGTGTGCCATGCCTGCTCACGGGGACGAGCAACCACGGCACTGCCCCTCTCCATCTGCTTATAGACCATACACAAGCACGCTCCTGGCGCGCTGACCATCATGCGGCACCCGCGGCAGAGAGGAAGGGAGAGCAGATCACTGGGGTTTCTTGGGGGGACTCCTGTATGTGTTTGTGGCAGAGCCTGCAGCGGAGGAGGTGAGTGGTGTTTAACTGTCTGACTTCACTGTGCGTGTACTGGGTGGCCATGTAAGGATACACCAGGTATGAACTTACTCCCTCTAGTGGGGAAAATTAGGAAATACATCCTACTCAGACGATAACATTTATTATAAAAATATTATTCTCTCTTACCATATCCACACTGCAGGAAAGCTACTAAAATCAGCTTTCACCCATCACAGTGGGTATGTTGTGCCAACCTTCAGGTTTACCAAGGGTTCCTACTTATACCTGGACCTGTAGTAGACTCTGCCAGTAACTTTTCGTGCCACAGTTCTTTTAGTACACCAAAGCCTAGATCCCAGACCTCCGTAGAAAGACATTACAGGCAAACCTTGTTTCTTATTTACACGAGGCCTGGGTACCACCCATCTTAGGCTTTTGATATCAGTCTGAGGTATGGATCCGGTTATAGCTCCTAGGCCTCTGCAGAAAACCATCAAAAGAGCTTTTTCTTCTTAGCACATGTTCAACGTGACCATCACCTTAGACACTGGGGAAAAAACGGAGGTACTCTCCATTTAGGAGGGGGTTATATAGGGGAGGAACTCAATTTTAATTAGTAGTGGTGCTGCCCACTATTTGGTGGTGTATAGGTAGTTAAATCCAATCCTGTATTCGCTGTGCGACAGGAAGCAAAGGTAGGTGCTGGTGAGCCCACCAGCCCAAGTGTGTAAAGGATTAAATATTGGGTAACCAGAAGGTGGGTGAGCAAGTTATGAGCTTTGACTACTACCTCAGAGAGGCCTTTGGAAATGAGGCTGAACGTGTAGGATAGACTCTACAGTCAGGTGGTATACCCTGTTGCTAAGCAGCAATGTGTTGCTGTCCTAAATGTAGGCCACTCTATGTATGAGTGGGTTAATGGTATGGTGGCCCTCCTCCTCAGGGTGGATGATAGTTATGTGAAGTGTCAACTCCTATGGTGAATAAGTGTAATGCTAAAAAGCATCAGATAAATCAACTGTGCAGGTTTGAGTGCCTCCTAATACATTAATAGTGCAATGTACCAAAGATAATATAAATGGGACAAGCCCTCACAACATAAAAAAGGAAAAAAGAAAGAAAAAGTCCTGTGCAGTCCACAGCCTTATGAGCAATAATCAATGTGCAGATGCTCTGCTTTTGCTGTGTTCTAGAAAAACCTGAAACTGTACTTGAACGTGGTGCATATGCAATGATGCCCTGAATCTCAAAGAAATCTCGTGCTCTTGGGTGTGTGAACAAAAAGGAAAAATATATGTGAACAAAATTATTAATTAATAAAATAAAGAAAAAGTCTTAAATAGTGTCAATGTTCCACACAATATGATTGTAAAGTGACTTTTGTGAAATCTTCAGAGGCTGGTCATCAATCCCCTAGTAGAGTGACTTGCATTCTCCCCCCTGTAGGTCCCCACACACCAGAGCTTTGTCCCCCTGCAGGGGTGATAATCACAAAACTAGTGGGATGGATGAGTAGATTCTCTCAGTTTGTCTCCTGTTCCTCCACCGCTCAGATCCTCATATGTTGTCCTCCTCGTATCGGCATTACACTTGGGCAGATTGTGGATAAAAAACGGAAGCCTGCATAGTGCATTATGTTTTTAAAATGCAAAAAGTATTTATTGTGTAAAAAGGTAGATAAATACCATGCAGGTATTAGTAAAAAAAATAACAATGTAAATGGATCCTTCCACACTGTGGAAGCCAGGTGCTGACTGTGTGCGCTCCACAGCCGCACTGACGTGAACCGGATGGGACGTAAGACGTCTGTGTTGGCTGGTCAACTGATGCGTTTCGTCATGTGACTTTCTCAAAAGTGATGTCAGCACTGCACGTCTTTCGTTCTCAAGTACAGTAGGTCCCTCCTCTATTGAGCGTGGTAGTGTAACACTACGTCTATGGTAATTGGGCAGCCCGGTGGTGTGCTTGCGTCCATCACATCGCCTCCCTCCAATAACCCCCTGGTGGACGGACAAGGAAACTGGCTTCCCACATGCCGCTTTGTGTTGCAATGAAGATATTACCATGTAAAGGGTGCTGATTGCAGACACAGTTAAAATAAAATAAATGGGAGTGACCTTCCCTTCAATGTCCCCCTAGAGGACATAAGAGGAAACTAGGTTCCCAAATGGCACTGTGTGTTGCAATGGAGGTAGTGGAAGCTCCTAACTTATATGAGCTCACCCACCTTCTGGTTACCCAACATTTAATCCATCACACACTTGTGGGCTCACCAGCATCTACCTTTGCTTCCTGTCACACGGCAAATACAGGATTGGATTTACCTACCTATACACCACCAAATAGCCGGCAGCGCCACTACCTCTTTATATACAACATTCATTTTTAGACCCCATCACTGGGGTACTTCAGGGGGGCAGCAGCCTATACTCAGCACGGATCTACTAATATGGTTTATCAATTTTAATTTGGTTTACCAGTGTCCAATCACCTGTGGTGACTACATAACTCATTAAGTAATTAAGGCTCTGTGTCCCGTGATGTATGAGTAAGAAATAGTGTTTTTTTTTTTTTTTTCAACCCCAAATTCTCTCTCTTTTTCTGTTTATAGCGCAAAAAATAAAACCTACAGGGATGATCAAATACCACCAAAAGAAAACTCTATTTGTGGGATCGCACGACTGCGCAATTGTCAGTTAAAGCGGCTCAGTGCCGTAAGGCAAAAAATGGCCTGGTCATTGAGCAGCCAAATTTTCTGGGGCTGAAGTAGTTAATGGGCCAGATTCAGATACATCCGTGTATCTTTGAGCGGGCGTAGCGTATCTCATTTACACTACGCCGCTGTAACTTTGAGAGGCAGGTGCCATATTCAGAAAGAACTTGCGCCCAAAGTTACAGTGGCGTAGCGTAAATGGGGCAGCGTAAGAGTGACGCTTTTTTCGAACTGCGCATTCGCTGACCGTGAACGTATCCCAGTGCGCATGCTCCAAATCACGTCGCAAATAGTCAATGAAAACGATGTGAACGTAACTTACACCCAGCCCCATTCTGAATCGACTTACGTAAACGACGTACAATACAACGCTGTCCCGACGTCCATACTTAACATTGGCTGCGCCTCATATAGCAGGGGTAACTTTACGCCAGTCCGATGCCTTACGCAAACAGATACGCCGGGCGCAACTACGCTTGTGAATCGGCGTATCTACCTAATTTACATATTCGCCACGTAAATCAACGGAAGCGCCACCTAGCGGCCAGCGTAAATATGCAAATAAGATACGACGGCGTAAGAGACTTGCGCCGCTCAGCTAAATTCCGGCGTATCTTGTTTTCTGAATACAGAAAAAAGATACGCCGGCGATTCTCTAGATAAGCCAACGTAACTACTTTCTGAATCTGGCCCAATGTGTTTGCATAAGGAGTCTATTAACTTTTGACATAAAATACTGATTTGTGAGAAGCCTTTTCAAGTCGCATTTTAATTTCAAGTGTAAAATAGTCATTCTACCTTTAAAGTGATGTTTATTTTTGTGATCTGAACATTTTATGTGAAATCTATTGTAGAAAAAAAACAACAAAGGCATGTAAAATATGTGGCTTTGTGAATTTGATATTATTGTAATATCCTCAGCAGGATATGGTATTGGAAAGGATGCACAAATGTAAATGCAGGTTGATCTTCTATTGTATTTTTAGCATACTGTAAGTAGTAGCAGGATTTGTGAAACCAATACAATTTATTTATTTTTTTCAGTTAGGGTTTGCCTCCAGAGTACCAGAGCACGCAGCTCCTAAAAGTAAGTGTGTTTTTTCAGTAATTCCATGTAAAAAGTTAGTATTATCTTATTTGTTGAGCAAACATGAGCCAGCTCTCCCATTTATACAGTCACAAGAGTTCAGTTCAAATTCTAAAATGGATGGCCATATTACTTTCTTCTTCTTTCAAAGATATTTTGCAATGAGACCCACCTTATGCTTATCATACACTTTGCAATTTTTAATATATTTTAAATGTAATTTGAAATGTATAAAGCTGAGCTTGAAGCTAATAACATATCTAAATCACTAAACCGTAAATATATCAAAAGGCAGCCCTACATATACAAAAAATGTTAACTCAAAAACCAATCCAAAAGTTTGGGACTACATGTTTTTCTCCCCTGTACACAGGACGTACTCGAGGATTGATTACATCCTAGTGGACCATAGATTGTTGGAGATGGTAGTGGAAACAAATATAGAGATTACGACAGTTTCGGACCACGCCCCTATAACTATGAAAATCAGGCCCCTCGGCCAGCTAAATTCACCACCGATCTGGCGGCTGGATGAAAATTTATTGAGTGAGGAAGAATGACTAGAGAGGGTGAAAAAGGAATTAGAGCAATATTTTCGGGAAAATTATTCCGAAGGGATATCAAGGGCCACTCTATGGGAAGCACACAAAGCCTACATAAGAGGAATTTAGATTGTGGAGGGTGCAAGGGGAAAAAAAAGAGAGAAGTAGGAAATTAAATATACTAATTGAAGAAATATTCTAAATGGAACAAGAACACAAACAGGGACAAAAGCAAGAATATATATCACAAATTCATTAAAAAAAAAAAGACAAACTTAAAGAGCTGCTAAAGCAAGAGACAAAAAAAACACTAAACAGTATTCAAGAGAAATGTACATCTATGGAAATAAATCTAGTAAACACCTAGCAAAAATGGTACAAAAGAAGAAAACTAGGAAATATATTAAGTACATTAAAAAAAAAAAGAACGTAGATATGGTATACGCAACAGGGGATGTAGCAGAAACCTTTAACATTTATTACGAGGGACTATATGCAGTGGAACAGAAGAGATTGAGGCCAGGGGAGAAAGAGGCTAAAATAAGGGAATTTTTACTAAAAGCTAATCTGCCAAAGATTGAGCAGTCTGAAAGTCTAAATGTCATGCCAATAACGGAAGAAGAAATTAACAGAGCACTGAAAAACTCACCTGAAGGGAAAAGTCCAAGACAACCCTGTATTTAAAAAAGTTTAGTAATATACTGATCCCAAACTCTACCAATTTATGAACAGTTGGGATCAGAATATGAAATGAGCGGTGAAGCCCTGGCAGCCACAATTACTGTTATTGCGAAGGAGGGGAAAGACAGCACGTGTTGCTCCGGATATAGGCCTATATCCTTGCTGAACGCGGATACAAAGCTTTTTGCGAAGATCTTAGCAGAACGAATAAAAGTGGTAATGACAACGTTTTTAATCCATCCGGATCAGGTTGGCTTTATACCTGGAAGGGAAGGGAAGGGACAATGGGGTGAGAGCCCTACTCCTCCTACAGGAATTAAAAGAAAATGGGTCCCCGGTCTATTCCTGTCAGTAGACGCAGAGAAAGCATTCGACATGGTAGACTGGGAGCTCATGATGCAAACACTGGAAACAATGGGAATTGGGCCTAGGATAATCCGGTGGATAAAAACATATCACCATCCCCATGCAAGGGTTAAAATAAATAGCCCAGCAGTGCCACCGTCCCGCAGTAATATGACGGCGGGCGGTCGGCAAGTAGTTAATAGGTAATCTTTGCCTCTTCTCCTCCATGGAAGAGGACTACCCATGGGTCTTCCTCCCGTCTCCCTCCTGGTAATGTCTTTAAGCAGAGACAGAATTTTTTTCCCAATATTTTTTTATCTTCGGGGCAGTCCCACCACAGGTGGGCCATTGTCCCCCTTGTTAAACAACCTTAGCCAACAGTCGGCCGACTGCCCCTCTCTGAATTTACTTGTTTTATCAGGTGTAGCATACCAACCGGTGATGCACTTATAGTTCATCTCCGCGGTCCTTATTTCAATGGCCGAGGAGTGGGTCAAATTAATAATTCTTTCGATTGTAGTTTTATCCCTTGGTGCTCCCAACTCCCTTTCCAGCTTATACATTTTTGAGATAATACCCCTTGGACTCTCTGCTATGCAGAGCTGTTCCAATGGGGTAAGTTCCTCTCCTGATCTCAGAGGGTGAGGTAAATGCTTAACAAAGTGGGTGAGCTCGTGGTACCGCCATCCGTCCATTATCAATTCTGCCTTAGATTTTAACTCCTGTAGTGACATAATCTTTCCTTTTTTAACCCCTTCCTTACTGGGCACTTAAAGCCCTTCCTGACCAGGTGAAATTTCAGCTTCTGGCACTGCGTCGCTTTAACTGACAATTGCGCAGACCATTATCTATGGAAAATTTATAAGCCTGCTGTGACGAGACCCTTGCTCGCCCAGGTCCTGCTCTCCCGACACTCCTCTGCTTCTATCGGATCAGATTGCAGATTGCAACATCTGATGGTCCAGTCATCCAAGATTCCGGGATCCAACCTACAGCTATGTGCCGATTGGAGCCATGAAGAACACACACCAAGCGAGTTGTATGTATGTTCAACCAGAACTCGACTTTATTGAAACACTCTGCTGGTTATATATACAGGTAACAAGCTTGTCATCAATCAAAGAACAATGAAATCTCCACCCCCTTTTCACACACTGGGGGCTTCCATACAGATAGACATTTCGGCACCAATGTATTTAGCATGACTTTACTACCTCAGAGAGAATGACATTCCTGTAGATAATGGCATCAGTGAAGTAAACAGAATACGTTATCTAGCCAGTTTGTCTCCGCATAGAGAGGAGGTCATTACTACATCTGAGAGATCACACTCTTTTAGATAATGACATGCTAATTCAATACTCCTGATAATCAAAAGGCTCAAAACAGTGTTATCACACAATAGAAAGGTCTAAGAGCCAACCTGAATTAACACCTCTACACACTGGACAATGAAATGTCTCTCACAAGCCCGGCTTCACTTAGCATTTCACTAGTCGGAACTAAGCATTGAAGTGTCATTGTCCTAGTGACTAGGGATGAGCTTTGCGTTCGATGTGAACACATGTTCGCATCGAACATTGCACGTTCGATCGTTCGTCAAACGAACAAAACGGGTCGATCGAGCCAATCATCAGCGTTGCATGCTGATGATTGGCCAAGCATGCACCATGACCCCGCATGCTTGGCCAATCACAGCGCCCAAAAAACGAAGAGACCTAATTGGCCAAAGCCTGGGTGCTTTGGCCAATTAGGGCTCAGGACTATAGCACACGCCCCACACTATAAAAGGCCACCTCCCAGGCGGCCTCGTGTAGTGTGTTCCGGCTTGCCTTACAGACAAGTTAGACACACAGTGAGTTAGAGATAGATAGATAGAGACACAGTGTCTTTTCAGATAGATAGATAGATAGATAGAGAGTAGGAAGGCTAGTAGTCGGTATAGTTGATTTTACAGTGTGTAGAGAATATATATACATCCTTAGGAGTTGTACATATATTTTTACACTGTATAGCTTAGCTAGATCTGCTATTAGTTTTTGTTAGGCAGGAGATTGTGCTGTGCTATACGTTTGCTGTGTCTTTGGCCATAAAGACATGCGATCATACTGCATGTTTTGCGGTGTTTTTTTGCCCATAAAGACAGGCGATCATACTGCACGTTGCACGTTTGCGGTGTTTTTTTGCCCATAAAGACAGGCGATCATACTGCATGTTGCACCTTTGCGGTGTGTTTGGCCATAAACACAGTAGATCATACTACACGTTGCACGTTTGCTGTGTTTTTTGCCCATAAAGACAGGCGATCATACTGCATGTTGCACGTTTGCGGTGTTTTTGCTCAGTCGATCTTACTATAAGTTTGCTGTGTTTTTGCCCATAAACGCAGTTGATCTTACTATACGTTTGCTGTTTATTTCTGATTTTGTCCTGTGCAGGCTATTAAAATGTCTGGAAGGACAACAAAGAAAGGCAGAGCATCACGAGGGCAAGCAGGCTCTGCATCTAGAGGCAACGCTGGTGGTGGACGCGGTGCATCCTCTTCAGCACGTGGCCGCTTGTCCTTATTTTCGGGAGCTGGCCGTGTTGAGCCTCAACATGCAGACCAAATAGTAGATTGGATGAACAAACCGTCCTCATCCTCCTTATCCTCTCTCACACAGACTGATCGTAGTTTGTCTGGCAAAGCAGCTGCCAAGGCTTCCTCTTCCCTCTGTACCATGGCATCACACAATCCTTCCCTAGTCCCACCGTGTCCTCCTGAGGAGTCCCCCGAACTGTTTCAACACAGTGTTGGGTACATGCTGCTGAATGAAGATGCGCAGCGTTTTGAAGGCTCCGATGATGGAACACAGATAGAGGAAGGCATTGATGTGAGTCCAGGGAGAGGGGGTGGCCGAGAGGGACAGCAATCTGGCAGTGATGTTCCCCCAGCTGGAGCATACTGCCAGGTTCTTGACAGTGATGAGGAGGGAGGGGAGGATGAGGTCACTGACTCTACCTGGGTGCCTGATAGGAAAGTGGAGGAGGAGGACGAGACATCTCCAAAGAGGCAGGATGCCCTCCAGGGGTCAGCTTAAGGGCACACCAACTGCATTACAGTGCACATCTACGGCGCTTGTGCATGGCGCTGCTGTGTCTGACCGGTACAGCAAAAGTTCTTTGGTGTGGGCCTTTTTTGAAACATGTCCACAAGATCGTACCTTTGCTATTTGCAACATACGTCGCAAGCGTATCTCGTGTGGCCAAAACATCAACCACCTGGGTACCACATGCTTGTCCAGACATATGTCGACCTGCCATGCAGCTCGTTGGCAAGCACACCAGAAAGACCCACACCAAAGACAAAAGCGTACCCCCCCTTGCCCTTCTGGGAACTCCAGCCCCACTAGACCCCCAGTCCTCTCTGAAGCCTGCAGTGAAGGTGTAGAAATAGGTGTGTCACAAGCTAGTAGTAGTAGTAGTACATGCGGGCAATCTACTGAAAGTACCAGGCAAATTTCCCTGCCCCAGCTGCTGCAGCGCCAAAAGAAGTACAATGCCAGCCATCCACATGCCCAGCAGTTGAATGCTAGCTTAGCAAAATTACTAGCACTTCAACTGCTACCTTTTCAGTTGGTAGATTCTGCCCCCTTTCGTGAGTTTGTGCAATGTGCAGTACCTCAGTGGCAAGTACCAAAACGCCACTTTTTCTAACGGAAGGCGATTCCGGCTCTCTACCGGCATGTGGAAGGAAATGTCCATGCCTCGCTGGACAGGGCGGTCAGTGGTAAGGTGCATCTTACCGCTGACTCATGGTCCAGCAGGCATGGACAGGGACGTTACCTGTCTTTTACGGCGCATTGGGTGCCTCTGCTGGCAGCTGGGAAGGACGCAGGGCAAGGTCCAGTAGTTTTGGAGGTTGTTCCGCCACCACGCCTCCAAAGCACTACTACTGTTTGTGACACACCTCTCTCCTCCACCCCCTCCTCTTCTTCCTCTGTGGCCTCTTTCTGTGGTGATGTTTTCTCCGAACCAGCCGTGCTCCGTAGGCGTACGAGGGGCTACGCAGGAATGCAGGCCAAGAGATGCCATGCGGTGCTAGAGCAGGTGTGCTTGGGAGACAGGAGCCACACTGGGGAAGAGGTTTTGTCAGCTCTGCAGGGTCAGGCTCAAAGGTGGTTGACGCCATGCTAGCTGAAGCCTGGAATGGTGGTCAGCGATAATGGCACCAACCTCCTCTCTGCCCTGCGACAGGGAAAACTCACCCACGTGCCCTGTTTTGCGCATGTCCTGAATTTGGTGGTGCAGCGGTTCTTGGGCAGGTACCCGGGCTTACAGGATGTCCTGAAGCAGGCCAGGAAAGTCTGTGTGCATTTCCGGAGGTCATATAATGCCACTGCTCAGCTGACTGGCCTCCAAAGGGAATACAACCTGCCCAAGAACCGCCTAATTTGTGACATGCCCACCAGACGGAACTCTACGTTGGCCATGCTGCAGCGGCTGCACACGCAGCAGCGGGCCATCAATGAGTACCTGTGCCAATATGGCAGCAGAACTGTGTCAGGGGAGCTAGTTTTTTTTCCCACGCCAGTGGGCCTTGATCAGGGATGCATGCATTGTCCTGTCACCATTTGAGGAGGCCACGAGGATGGTGAGCAGTGACAGTGCATGCATCAGTGAGACTGTCCCTCCTATTCACATGTTGGAGCACACGCTACGTGGAATAATGGACAGGGCCCTTGAGGCAGAACAGAGGGAGGAAGAGGAGGACTTCCTTACCTCTCAAGGCCCCCTTTACCCAGACAGTGGGCCTGCTTGCCCACCTAGCACACAGGAGGAGGAGGAGGAGGAGGAGGATGATTGTATCAGCAGCATGGAGGTGGAGCCTAGCACTCAGCATCAGCAGTCTTCAAGGGATCATTTACAGTCCCAAGGAACACGTGGACTTTTACGTGGCTGGGATGAGGTGCCTGTGGATCCTGTCGTCCTCAGTGACCCAGAGGACTGTGCCCCGAATGCCTCTGCAAACCTACGCTGCATGGCCTCCCTGATCCTGCAAAGCCTGCGTAAGGATCCTCGTGTACGTGCTATCAAGGAGAGGGATCATTACTGGCTGGCAACTCTCCTTGATCCACGTTACAAAAGTAAGGTTGCGGACCTTATGTTGCCATCGCAGAGGGAGCAGAAGATGAAACTTCTGCGGAAGGCCTTGCAGAAGGGTCTGTGCAATGCGTTCCTAGAACCGGGGGGATTACCAAAACCTGGCTCTGGACCACGTCTTGCTGAGGCTTCGGTGAGTCACAGAAGGAGCGGTGGAGAAGGTGGTCGTCTGACCGATGCCTTCAGACAGTTTTTTAGTCCGCAGCCCCAAGGTCTGACCGGTTCCAGCAACCATCGCCAGCGTCTGGTTTACAAGGTTCGGGAATACCTAGGGGCAAGATCCGACTTGGACACCTTCCCCACCGAAAATCCTCTGGCTTACTGGGTCTAGAGGATGGATCACTGCTTGCACAGTACGCAATTGAGCTACTGGCTTGCCCTGCACCCAGTGTTCTTTTGGAACGCACATTCAGTGCTGCTGGAGGCTTTGTTACCGATCACAGGGTGCGCCTCTCCACCGACTCTGTTGATCGACTGACCTTCATCAAAATGAATCAGGCTTGGATCAACACCAGCTACCAAGCACCTGATGCTGATGTTACTGAATAATATGTTTTTGTTGAAATGTCGGATCCCTTTTAGACTGTGTATGCTGATGCTGAGTGACTGTCCTCTTATGCTGCTGATGGAATATCCTTCTCCTCCTCACTTTTCTTGCTGATAGCTAGTAAGAAATGTTGTGTTTCTGGGCTCCGCCACCAGTGCCTAAGGCACAATTTTTCTGCCCCTGTTTAACAGGGGCACCTAATAACAATTTTTGATGCAATACTTTGCACGTGGCTCATTGTTGCGCTCCAATTGGAGTTATTGGCAGGGGTTGCAGTGTTGTGTTGTGCCCAAGGCACAATTTTTCTGCCCCTGCTTAACAGGGGTGCCTAATAACAATTTTTGATGCAATACTTTGCACGTGGCTCCTTGTTGTGCTCCAATTACAGTATGTTTGAGGGGTGCCCTTTTTTCTAAAATTTTTCTTTCACAAAACCATAATGGCCCCCCACCACCGCTAAAATATTCGACATATTGTTGCCACACAGCACGTGCGCAAGCAGTATTAATTACTTTTTTTATAGTCCTCTCATGTTGTGCAGGGACATTTCTAAACACGTGCCACTACTATTGACACCCAGCAGGTGTGATATGTAAAGGTATTTTTTTTCCACTTTAAGCATCATTAAAATGGCTGCTTTGGAAAAAACGGCCGTTTTTTTTTTTTTTTTTTTTTTTAATTCCATTGATACATGTTCCCTGGGGCAAGACCCGGGTTCTGAATGACGTTTTCCAACATTAAATTAAATATTGGTCTTTAAAATGATCGTTTTTTAATTTGAACGTTCGGGTCCCATAGACTTCAATGGGGTTCTAAATGTTCGCGCGAACCCGTGGTCTGTTCGAACGTTCTGGTGCGAACCGAACCTGGTGGAGTTCGGCTCATCACTACTAGTGACATAGTCACGACAAATTAAGCCACTTCCAGTATCTCTTGCAATATGTACTATCCACAATGTCTCATCTTCTGCAATACATGAATTAGGATTTCACGTAGAAATACTTCAGTATTTCACGGTCCATGACATTACTCCCCCTGGGAAATAGTCCAACAGCCGCAGTGGGACCCATACGGGTCCACTCGAGGATGTTGAAAAAGTAGTCTTAAGGTTCCAGGACTGTCTGCCAGGATAAACCATCTGCTGGAGAGAAGGCCGGGTGACTGGACTCAGTTCCTCGTGCTGTTGGGGATCTGGGCTAACTGTCCCCCGTCCCTGGGGTATACAAGTGGAGACTGAAGTCCCATCCATTGGTGGTAGGTGAAAATCCCCTGGTGCTTGCAAAGCAAAGCCGACATCCTCCTGTCTCAGTGCGACACCATTTTCTGGGGTTGTGTCAGTGGAGACTGAAGTCCCATCCACTACCACAGGAACCCCCTCTTCTGTTAGTTGAGAGCAGAGGCCCGGGGCACTCTGCTCTGTTGCCAGCTCTTCTGCTGGGTTGCTGTGGGTGGGGACTATAGTCCCATCCACCGATAACCGCTCAAGCTGTAGTGGGGTGCAGCCGCCAGTAACATCCTGTCCTGCTGCCAGTGATTCAGCAGAGAGTAAGAGCTTTACCACCCCAGCTTGTTGCTGGGGAGGGGGGCCAACTGCCCCGGCTCCCTGGAACTCCACAGTTGGTTCCGGTGCTGGGCAGAGATTGTTAGCACTCTGCCCTGTTGCCAGCACTTTTGCTGGGGGTGCATAATTCATAACATCCTCTGAACAGTCCATACATTCTGTAATCTGCGGCTGGGGAGTGATCGCCACCCTGAGCCTCCGGAACTTCCACAGGGGTGGGGCAGAGGTCTTGAACCCTCTGTCCGGTGACCAGCGCTTCAGCTGGGGAAGTTCCTTGTAACTCCACAAATACTGCTCGGCCCTGCGGTCAGTACTTCAGCTTTGGGAATGGCAATCTCCAGATTTTCCACTGCCAATTCACTGCCATACTGCTGGACAGGCACATTCCTCCATTCAAGATCATTCCATGCAGAAACAGGATCATCAAGGTCAGTCAGCACTTGCTGCATCCGCCATAAGACCTCCGGGTCCATAGCTGCAGGGGCAGGTTGGCAAAGCACACTGTTACCCTGCCACATGGACGATTCTTCAGCCAGGATTTCAGCACTGTCAGCTGATATTTCCTCATAGTCCCAGGCAAAGGGAGCCCCATCCTGCTGCTGAGCGGAGTCAAGCAGCTGTTTGTAGGCAAATTCCAGCTCCCATTCATGAACAGTCAGAAATTCCAAATCTTTCTGTAACCACTGGCCTTCCGAGATATTCAACTTTTCCTCTCTGTGCTCCATTATGTCCCCAAAGGGCCACTCCCGATCATTTCCAAAGTCTGGATCCCTGCACATCTTCCAATACAACAATCCCAGGCCATCATAGTCAAAGCCTTCCGTGGGGCTGTCATCTGCATACCACCGGAGGGCTCTGTAGCTCTCGTCCAACCGCATCTCTGCCCGGATCAGCCTGCTTAACTCTGCTGTCCACTCCTGCTTCGGTTGTTCCCCCAATAACAGCATTTGTACTTCATACTGTGACCAGTACCTTCTATGGATGGAGGGGAGAGCTTTTCCCTGGTGTCTCTGCTCACGGGCTAGCGATTCTTTCCAGAGTTGGCAACGGATCGAATCAGACCATCCAAGCAGGACCTCCTCTGATACTGGTCCTCTGTGCTGTATCTGCTTTTCTCGCAACCTCCTTCTGAATTCCTCTTCCATGGTTACTGGTATCTGTACCTCTCCTCTTCTTTCATTTGGTGTTGCTTCTTTAGGCGTTGTCACCGATTGCCGTATTTCTGCAATTCTCAGCTCACGTTGCCGCTCTCGTTCTCTCTTGTCGCTCTCGTTCTCTCTTGGCACTTTTGTTCTTCCTGTTGATGCTCATCCTGCAGCTGGATGTCTCTAATGGCATCCTGTCTGGCGGTCTCTGATGGGTTAGCACCATATAATGCCAACTGCTGTTGAACTCGCTGCTGGAACAAGTCTTCAACTGACCGGGGTCCTGCATCACCATCCCTCTGATCCATCTCGGCTAGCGCAATGATCAGGGTGGCCTTGTTCTTCCCACCGGTCCCTCCACGGCTCTCAAGCAAGTCTTTTAGCATGGTTCTCCTGCAGGCTGCATAGCTGGTCATTCATGGTGGTGGTTTGGAGTTGTCCCAGTAACTGGAGAGCAAGTCCCACCACTGCCAACCAATGTGACGAGACCCTTGCTCGCCAAGGTCCTGCTCTCCCGAAACTCCTCTGCTTCTATCGGATCAGATTGCAGATTGCAACATCTGATGGTCCAGTCATCCAAGATTCCGGGATCCAACCTACAGCTATGTGCCGATTGGAGCCATGAAGAACACACACCAAGCGAGTTGTATGTATGTTCAACCAGAACTCAACTTTATTGAAACACTCTGCTGGTTATATACAGGTAACAAGCTTGTCATCAATCAAAGAACAATGAAATCTCCACCCCCCTTTTCACACACTGGGGGCTTCCATACAGATAGACATTTCAGCACCGATGTATTTAGCATGACTTTACTACCTCAGAGAGAATGACATTCCTGTAGATATTGACATCAGTGAAGTTAACAGAATACGTTATCTAGCCAGCTTGTCTCCGCATAGAGAGGAGGTCATTACTACATCTGAGAGATCACACTCTTTTTAGATAATGACATGCTAATCCAATACTCCTGATAATCAAAAGGCTCAAAACCGTGTTATCACACAATAGAAAGGTCTAAGAGCCGACCTGAATTAACACCTCTACACACTGGACAATGAAATGTCTCTCACAAGCCCGGCTTCACTTAGCATTTCACTGGTCGGAGCTAAGCATTTCACTGGTCGGAGCTAAGCATTAAAGTATCATTGTCCTAGTGACCTAGTCACGACGAATTAGGCCACTTCCAGTATCTTTTGCAATATGTACTATCCACAATGTCTCATCTTCTGCAATACATGAATTATGATTTTACGTAGAAACACTTCGGTATTTCATGGTCCATGACACCTGCCATCCAACAACGGAAACTCTGACAATAATTGTCTGATGGAGCGTACAAACGGTCCGATTTTAGGCCAACAGTCCGTCATTACACAATTCCTGTCAGAAAATCCAATCGTGTGTACGAGGCTTTAGTGTAACTAGCTCTCCACTAGTAACTGAGGTCATCCATGCTGATGTCCGCAAAGACATAATATCCAGTATTTATATTGTGCTCTTATCCTCTAGACAAGATCATGCATTGTTGTAATGTAGGGCACATTGGATTGCTGACCTTGGGGAAATAGATGGTGATCAGTGGGACATGACCTTAGAATCCATTCTTATTTCTTCTTTGTGAGTCTCACACAAGCTCGCTCAACTGTTTGTTCTTCAAAGAACTAATCACACGCCTGCTATACTATTTGATTGGGTAGGAGATATACAGCCATCTGCCCTAAATGTAAAAGGGTTGACTTTATACATATGATTTGGTGCTGCCCAAAGCTTGCACAGTACTGGACTGAGGTCCTGAGCAGTATTTCTGCATTTGTTTAAGTTCCTATTTCTGCCAATCCTTTGGTGTGCTTTCTTGGAGCACTTGATCCTGAAATGTACCAACCAGGTACAGTAAAACTTGGTTTAAGTGTAACTTGGCTTGAGAGCGTTTTGCAAGACAAGCACATTTTTTTATAAATCTTAACTTGATATACAAGCAATGTCTTGATATAAGAGTAGCTTCATGTCACAACAGAGTATAAAATAGAAGAGAGGCGCCTCTAAGTGTAGCAATATGGTTACATTTAATGAAGGTACAACATTTAGCAACTCACATGGTTGATGAATAAAAGAGGCACATCTAAGTATGCAGGCATCCGGGGTAAAGCTGTCCACTAAGACGTCGTCCTCACCACCTTCACCCCCCGCCTAAGCTCAAATCCTCTTCCTTCCCAAATCCTCCCTCCTAGCTCAAATATTCCCCCTCCAAAAATCATCCATCCTAGCACAAACCCCCTACGCCTCAAATTTCCCCACCGAGCACAAATCCCACTAAAAGTTCCCCATGAGCACATATTCCCCTAAAAAAAAAAAACTCCTCTTAGCACAAATAATCCTCCCCAGTCATCCCTACTAATCACATATACAAGTACAAAACAAACCGCTTCTCCCCAAAAAATCCCTCCCTAGCTCAAATCATCTCCTCCTCAAACCCCCTTCCTAGCATCCTGTATATTCCCCCACCACCACCTTATATGATACCACAGCACCCAGGGCAGCTGCTGCTCCTGCCTGGCTTAGCTCTCAGCTTATTTTGTGATAGTAATGAAGTACTGGTTGACTCATAATACACAAAAACTGCACTGCCAACACATAGATTTATCAATCATTTAGATATTTTTTTATATGCATATGCAAACTTATCATACTTCAGCTATAAGTAAGCTATAAACATTGTAGTGTCAGTACTGATACTGGGCAATTGGCCAAATGTTCATCAATTATGACACTGATAATACAAGCTGGAGCTTTAAATTGCCATTAGTTGACATCATTAGAAGATTTTGTTTGAGGTTCAGAGACTGGTCTGTCAGATTTGAATAAACTGAAAGCACAACTCCAGCTAAAAGAAACAAATTAGCATTTTAATTTTGTTTGCCATACATATATCCTTTTTTTTTCTTTCAGCCTACGGCTGAACAGAAGAATTGGAACAGCTTCCTTTTATCTCCTGCTGCAGGCTATTGTATTCTGACAGCCAGAGGTGTCGGCTGTCAAAATACCAGAACATTGACTGCATCTGAGTGGATGCAGGTATAGTTTCCTGACAATTTTGTCACTTGCTTCTTAAACAAAACAGGAGTGGTGTTCCAGTCTAAAGCCCAACTCCAGAGTAGTAGCAATTCCCCCTCTCTTCCCCACCCATCTACTTCTAACTGCTGGTATGGGAAAGAAAACATATATGCAAATGCCCGATTTACTCACCTGAAGCCATGGTCACAGAACAATTCTTCTCTCTTTCTTTGTTTACTTCTTGGGGTCCTTTTTTGGTTGTCCACTCTCTCATGGGCTCCAGAGGCAGAAGAACTCAGGAGGCAGTGAGGAAACCAGTAACCAAGAAGATAAGGAGCAGGAAAAAATGCCTGGACCCCAGGACAGGAAATTCGCTTTTTTCCCCAGGGAGAAAACTGTTATGTTGATCTATAAAGCCTTTTATGCACACTGGACGTTAAAACAACGTTATAAAAACGCCAGTAGCTTTGCAATGAGTTTTTCAACTTTTTAAAATGTTTTTGCAATAGTGTTTTTTAGTGTTTTTCCGCGTGTATATATATTTTTTTCAATGGATCAAAAACGTTAAACGCTGGTGAGTGACATTTTTAAGAGTTTATTGGCTTTTATCAGCGTTGAGCGTTTTTACAGCTGAAAGACTTCTCTCAGAACCCACTAGTTATGTTTTTTTTTTTACTGCTCAGAAACGCCACTGCCCAAGACTGCTGATAACAGCCTATGTGTGCATGGACACATAGGCTAACATGATGGAGAGTTTAATGACTGTAAAAAAAAAAATCTGCTGTAAAAACGTCCAGTGTGCATGAGGCCTTATACTGTTGGCGGTTGGCTTAAAAAGAGGTGTTTGAAATCAAGAGTAAGGTAATTAATGTACAATTTAATTACATTTCTGCCTAGAGTTGTGTTTTTTTTTTTTGGTATCTTCATTCAAAACATTCTAATTGTGTGGTTTGACGAATGTTTAATATCAAATCGAAGAAATAAATCAAATTTTATATGTGGGATTTCTTTCAGTAACTAGCAGTCAGTTCTTTTTAAGTTGATTCTGAAAAGTTTTTATTGGGTTTGCAGTGTGTATGGTGTAATCCGACATATTTATTTTGCATTTTAGAACACTGAAAACGGATGTAATGAAAATCTACACAAATAAACTTTTTGTAAAACAAAAGCTTTCCTGATAAGTAAAAAAAAGAAAGGGGGAAGCAAAGCGATCTAAAGAAAATATTCCCAAATACAAATGAACTTTTGGAATGATTCACCAAAGCGTGTGTGCCCAGCTTTAAAATATATACTTTTAAAATAAACATTTACAAATTGTACCTATCTGTGTTAAAAACTGCACACATCAAGACCTTTTAAAAATGTGTTTATAACAATAGAGGATCTATGTAATATAACTTAAAAAAATTACTAGTTGTATAATTAATGTCACTATCCTGAATATGGTTTGTCATTGCTTATTTCATTTCGCAGACTTCAACTAATAATAAAATAAATTTTCCAAAATTAAAACTTTGCTATAGTCATATAGGGTATTTATATAACAAAACAAAAAACTGTGTATATACCAGTAGCCTAAAACCGTGCAGCCATGTATGCTGACAGAATAGCAACTGTAATTTGGAGCCTTGTTCATGAACCTCTAGTCAAGGTTAGAGTATTGATCTACTTCCACATCACACAATTAGGCTTGCAGCATAGCTCATTGCTAGCTGAGATCAATTAAAAAAAAAAAAAAAAAAAAAAGCAACAGAACATTTCACCTGAAATTCAGTATTATAGATAATAATGGCAACATAACATAAAAAAATAAAGTTTGTCCCTAAATGATTTTCATTGCATATAGGGGTCAATTCACAAAGAGAAACGTTATTGGATTTCTTCAGGTGTTAAATTAGCACTCCTTATTTAACGCTAGCAAACATGGTATTCACGAAAGCTATAATCGTTATTTAACACAGTCGTTATGGTTTTCAACTGACTCTTTATCCAAACGTTATTCTAACTACTCAGACGTTATTATTAACATTTGGGACGTTAAAATAACTCTTAAGATCGTTAAATAATGCTGGAGAGATGCATTCTGGGAGCAGAAGGGGAGGAGAACAGCTGCATGTGGAAAAGAGCAGATACAGAGAGAGAGAGAGAGAGAGAGAGAGAGAGAGACACAAGCAATACACATGGAGATTGAGCATGTGATGTGCAAAACTTCTAGTGTGTGCTTTTCTAAAGCCATGTGTATTTCCTCATACAGAGAATAAATCATGGGAGATGATAATCAGAATTTAGCTATCACCTGGGTTTCAGAAAAGTCATCCAAAATAGTATGTGAACGGAATACACGTTTATAAATCTGAACAACATTCTAACGTGTTCTTCTTCGCCTCTGGATAATTTTAAGTTCAAATAGAGCGCGGTTCTATCTTGCCCAACACTACTAAAAACGTCACTACACTACAAAAATCGCCAAAAGCTTCCCCTAACAACAAAATATCGCCTGGGAAATGTCATAACGCCACCCTGAGGGAGGTGTTAATTTAACGATTGCTTAACGATTGATAACTGTCAAAAAAATCTTTGTGAATTGCACTTCTGTACATTTAACGATTTGACTCTTTAAAATAACGTTTTGAATCTTTAAAATAACGATTTGACTCTTTAATAAGGATCCACACCTTAAAATATCGGTTCTGTGTAGGGAAACGTTATTTGATGATTTTTCAAAGCGTTAAATCGTTTAGTGAATTGAACTAGCTTCAATAACGTGCAAAATCGTTAAAATAACACTCGCAATCTGAAAATAAAGCTTTGTGAATTGACCCCATAGCCTACAAGGAGTATCCTTGTAACTAATGCCGCGTACACACGGTCGTTTTTTGCGATGAAAAAAAACGTCGTTTTTTAAAACGTCATTTAAATTGATCGTGTGTGGGCAAAACGTCGTTTTTTGTCTTCAAAAAAACGACCAAAAAAAAAATTCCAACATGCTTGAATTTTTTGTGTAGTTTTTCAAAACGTCGGTTTTTGTTTGACAAAAAGTCACCGTGTGTAGCAAAAACGTTGTTTAAAACTACGTTTTTCAACCCGCGCATGCCCAGAAGCAAGTTATGAAGCGAGCTTCAATGGAAAAGAGTGGTGAACGTAACCTCGCTTTTTGTGAAAAAAACGATGGTGTGTATGCAACATCGTCTTTGAAAAGTGACGTTTCAAAAACGTCGTTTTTTACTTCACAGAAAACGTTGTTTTTTTTTCATCACAAAAAATGATCGTGTGTACGCGGCATTAGAGTCTCCAAGTAGGAGTTGGGAGGAAAGACTACATTCTATATTTTCATTTGTGCAATACATAATCCGGTCCAGTATTATATAGTACATTGTAATACACATGTATCCATTTGTAGAGAAACACACAAAAATCCAATTTCTCCTCCTAAACATGTCAAGTTTTAGTTTTTAGTTGACACGTGTTCAGCAGTGCATAACTATTTCACAAGTGATTGGGCACATTCCAACAAAACAGGTGTGTGAAATATATACAGTATCTAAGAAGAGTGAGTACACCCCTCACATTTTTTTTTAAATATTTTATTATATCTGTTTATGTGACCACACTGAAGAAATTACACTTTGTTACAATGTAAAGTACAGGCATACCCCACTTTTAAGTACACAGTGGGGTTTATTTACTAAAGCCAGAAAGCGCAAAATCAGGCTCACTTCTGCATGATAGAAACCAATGACTTTCCAGGTTTTATTTCCAATGCTTAATTAAAGAAACTGAGGTTAGAAGCTCATTGGTTTCTATGCAGAAGTGAGCCTGATTTTGCACTTTCCAGCTTTAGTAAATAAACCCCACTGTGTACTTAAAGGGGTAGTAAAGGAATTTGTTTTCCCCCTAAATAGCTTCCTTTATCTTAGTGCAGTCCTCCTTCACTTACCTCATCTTTCGATTTTGCTTTTAAATGTCCTTATTTCTTCTGAGAAATGCTCACTTCCTGTTCTGTTTGTAACTCAACACCGTAATGCAAGGCTTTCTTCCCTGGTGTGGAGAAAGCCTCTTGAGGGGGCGAGCAGGAGTGTCAGGATGCCCACTAGCACACAGCTCCTTTATCTACAAAGTAGAGAGTGTGCTGACTTGCCTGCTCGCCCCCTCCCCCCTCAAGAGGCTTTCTCCACACCAGGGAGAAAGCCTTGCATTACGGTGTTGAGTTACAGACAGAAAAACAGGAAGTGAGCATTTCTCAGAAAAAATAAGGACATTTAAAAGCAAAAGGATGAGGTAAGTGAAGCTATTAGGTAAAGGCACTAAGGTAAAGGAAGCTATTTAGGGAAATATTTTTATTTTCCTTTACAACCCCTTTAAAAGTGGGATATGCCTGTAGTGAGTGTACAGCTTGTATACGTGTAAATTTGCTGTCCCCTCAAAATAACTCAACACTCAACACTCAGCCCTTAATGTCTAAACTGCTGGCAACAAAAGTGAGTACACCCCTAAGTGAAAATGTTCAAATTGGGCCCAATTAGCATTTCACATCCCAGTGTCATGTGACTCATTAGTGTTACAAGGTCTCAGGTGTGAATGGGGAGTAGGTGTGTAAAATTTGGTTTTACCGCTCTCACACTGGTCACTGGAAGTTCAACATGGCACCTCATGACAAAAAACTCTCAGAGGACCTGAAAAAAGGGAATTGTTGCTCTGCATACAGATGGCCTAGGCTATAAGAAGATTGCCAAGATCCTAAAACTGAGCTGCAACACAGTGGCCAAGACCATACATAGGTTTTGCAGAACAGGTTCCCCTCAGAACAGGCCTTGCAATGGTAGACCAAAGAAGTTGAGTGCATGTGCTCAGCGTCATATCCATAGGTTGTCTTTGAGAAATAGACATATGAGTGCTGCCAGCATTGCTGCAGAGGTTGAAGGGGTGGGGGGGTCAGCCGGTCAGTGTTAAGACCATACGCTGCCCACTGCATCAAATTGGTCTGCATGGCTATCGTCCCAGAAGGAAGCCTCTTCTAAAGATGATGCACAAGAATGCCTGCAGTTTGCTGAAGACAAGCAGACTAAGGACATGGATTACTGGAACAATGTCCTGTGGTCTGATGAGACCAAGATAAACTTATTAGGTTCAGATAGTGTCAAGTGTGTGTGGTGGCAACCAGGCGAGGAGTACAAAGACAAGTGTGTCTTGTCTACAGTCAAGCATGGTGGTGGAAGTGTCATGGTTTGGGACTGCATGAGTGCTGCCAGCACTGGGGAGCAGGGCCGCCATCAGGGGGGCCCCTTACACAGGGGGGCCCCCTGGAGCAGAGAACCGGGGGGGGGGGGTGCTGCCGCATGAAACATGACATTGAGAAGCGGGGGGGGGGGCTGCTGCCGCAAATTAAGATGCGGGGGGGGCCTTTAAAAAAAGAAAGAAGAATATATATAAAAAAGGGGGGTAGCCATCCGGGGCCCTGGGGTAAAAGAAATAATAAAAAGAAAAAAAGAGAGAATATATATATATATTTTTTTTTTTTTTTTAAAGGGTGGTTGCCAACTGGGGCTCCGGGACCTTATTTTTTTTTTATAAAAGGAAATTACAAAAAAAGGGGGCTTTCCATTCGGGACCTCTGGGCCCTTTAATAAAAAGAAACCTCTGGGTATATATATATATAAATAAAAATAAAATATGGGCCCTCCAGGTCCCTGTGGACCTCTAAAAAAAATAAAAGAAAAAAAATATATTTTTTTTATAAAAAAATAAATAAAAAAAAGGGGGTTGCCATGTGGGGCCCTGGTGGCCTACGGGCCCCTAGACCCCTAAAAAATTGGCCCTTTAATAAAAAATAAAACAAAAATATATTAAAAAAATATATTTTTTTATAAAAAAATATATTTTTTTTATAAAAAAAAAAAAGGGCTATCCGGGCCCCTGGGGACCTCCGGACCTCTAAAAAAAAAAAAAAAAAAAAAATTTTTTTTATAAAAAAGAAAAGAAAAAAAAGGGCTTGCCATCTAGGGCCTCCGGGCCCCTGGGGACCTCCGGACCTCTAAAAAAAAAAAAAAAAAAAAAATTTTTTTAAAAAATAAAAAATTTTTGAAAATTTTTAGGGTGGTTCCCATCCGGGCCCCTGGGGACCCCCGGGCCCCTTACAGGTGTAATGCCTGTACCCCCCTGATGGCGGCCCTGCTGGGGAGCTACAGTTCATCGAGGGAACCATGAATGCCAACATGTACTGTGACATACTGAAGCAGAGCACGATCCCCTCCCTTTGGAGACTGGGCCACAGGGCAGTATTCCAACATGATAACAACCCCTAACACACCTCCAAGCAGTGACGGCTGGTGCTCAAAATTTTTTGGGGGGGCGCAAAAAGAAAAAAAATTGTGCCCATAAAATGCAGCCACTGTGCCATCAATTGTCTCCACTGTGCCATGCCATCAAACGCAGACACTGTGCCATCAATTGTCATCATTGTGCCATGCCATCAAATGCAGCCACTGTGCCATGCCATCAAAAGCAGCCACTGTGCCATGCCATCAAAGGCAGCCACTGTGCCATGCCATCAAAGGCAGCCACTGTGCCATACCATCAAATGCAGCCACTGTGCCATGCCATCAAACGCAGCCACTGTGCCATGCCATCAAACAAAGTCACTGTGCCATGCCAAATGCAGTCACTGTGCCATGCCATCAAACGCAGCCACTGTGCCATGCCATCAAACGCAGCCACTGTGCCATGCCATCAAACGCAGCCACTGTGCCATGCCATCAAACAAAGTCACTGTGCCATGCCATCAAAGGCAGCCACTGTGCCATGCCATCAAACAAAGTCACTGTGCCATGCCATCAAAGGCAGCCACTGTGCCATGCCATCAAAGGCAGCCACTGTGCCATACCATCAAAGCCACTGCATTCCATCAAACGCCACTGTGCCATTCCATCAAACGCAGCCTGTGCCCCACTCAAACGCAGTGCCATGCCATCAAATGCAGCCACTGTGCCATGCCATCAAAAGCGCAGTCACTGTGTGCCATCATGCCATCAAACGCAGTCACTGTGCCATGCCATCAAAGGCAGCCACTGTGCCATGCCATCAAAGGCAGTCACTGTGCCATGCCATCAAAGGCAGTCACTGTGCCATGCCATCAAACAAAGTCACTGTGCCATGCCATCAAACAGTCACTGTGCCATGCCATCAAATGCAGTCACTGTGCCATTCCATCAAATGCAGCCACTGTGCCATGTCATCAAACGCAGTCACTGTGCCATGTCATCAAACACAGTCACTGTGCCATGCCATCAAGCGCAGTCACTGTACCATGCCAAATGCAGTCACTGTGCCATGCCAAACGCAGTCACTGTGCCATGCCATCAAACGCAGCCACTGTGCCATGCCATCAAACGCAGCCACTGTGCCATGCCATCAAATGCAGCCACTGTGCCATGCCAAACGCAGTCACTGTATCATGCCATCAAACGCAGTCACTGTGCCATGCCATCAAAGGCAGCCACTGTGCCATGCCATCAAAGGCAGTCACTGTGCCATGCCATCAAAGGCAGTCACTGTGCCATGCCATCAAACAAAGTCACTGTGCCATGCCATCAAACAGTCACTGTGCCATGCCATCAAATGCAGTCACTGTGCCATTCCATCAAAGGCAGCCACTGTGCCATGTCATCAAACGCAGTCACTGTGCCATGTCATCAAACACAGTCACTGTGCCATGCCATCAAGCGCAGTCACTGTACCATGCCAAATGCAGTCACTGTGCCATGCCAAACGCAGTCACTGTGCCATGCCATCAAACGCAGCCACTGTGCCATGCCATCAAACGCAGCCACTGTGCCATGCCATCAAACGCAGCCACTGTGCCATGCCATCAAACGCAGTCACTGTACCATGCCATCAAACGCAGTCACTGTACCATGCCATCAAACGCAGTCACTGTACCATGCCATCAAACGCAGTCACTGTACCATGCCATCAAACGCAGTCACTGTACCATGCCATCAAACGCAGTCACTGTGCCATGCCATCAAACGCAGTCACTGTGCCATGCCATCAAATGCAGTCACTGTGCCATGCCATCAAATGCAGTCACTGTGCCATGCCATCAAATGCAGTCACTGTGCCATGCCATCAAATGCAGCCACTGTGCCATGCCATCAAATGCAGCCACTGTGCCATGCCATCAAACGCAGCCACTGTGCCCCTCAATTGTTGCCACTGTGCCAATTGTCACCACTGTGCCCTTTACTTGTAACCACTCACTGTGCCCTTTAATTGTCACCACTGTCTGTGCCCATTGTCGCCGCTGTGCCCTGTAAAATGCACTTACCTTACTCCTTCGTCCCTCGACGTCTTCTCCCGCCCTTGATGACGCTACAGCCAATCAGGTTACCGATAACCAGAACCGGTGACCTGATTGGCTGAGACGGCCATCAGTCTTATCACAGGAACGCACCCCGTACATGCCCAATGGACGAATAATAGAAACAACATTTTAAGGAAAAGTAAAAATCTTAAAGGGCCCTATTTTTTTTTCTTTTGTTTTCTTGTGACTACAAGAGGGGGGCGGTGTCCGGGCGCCCCCTATGGACGGGCCACCACTGCCTCCAAGATGACCACTGCCTTGGTAAAGAAGCTGAGGGTAAGGCTGCATTCACACCTAGGCGACACGATACGCCGCGTACGCGGCTTATCTTGCCGCCTGTAGAAAAAAAAAGAAAGTTTTATCTTTCTTTAACATTGCGGTCTATGAGGAAACGCCAATGTCGCCTGAAAAAAAGGGTCTGGGACTTTTTTTCAGGCGACAGGCGTTGAGATGTGAACCATCTCCATAGACCGCAATGTTATTTCACATCTCGAGCGACGGGCGACCGGCGGTTTGTCGCTCAGATGTGAATGGAGCCTAAAGGTGATGGACTGGCCAAGCATGTCTACAGACATTAACCCTATTGAGCATCTGTGGGGCATCCTCAAATGGAAGGTAAAGGAGCGAAAGGTCTCTAAACATCCATCAGCTCCATAATGTCATCATGGAGGAGTGAAAAGGACTCCAGTGGCAACCTGTGAAGCTCTGGTGATCTCCATGCCCAAGAGGGTTAAGGCAGTGCTGGAAAATAATGGCGGCCACGCAAAATATTGACACTTTTGGGCCCAATTTGGAAATAAATAATTTACTTGGGGGTGTACTCACTTTTGCTGCCAGCGGTTTGGACATTAACCACTAGAGAGCCGCACTATAGACGAAAGACATCCACAGCATGGCTCTCAAGTGCCAGGTGGACGTCCTCCTATTTACATTCCCCGCGCATCGCTGAGATGCCGATGCGCGTGCCTGTCGGCCGCAATGTCCGACGTGTACCTGCGATCGGCGGTGACAGCAGGGACGTCCACGTCCTGTCAGGGAGAGAGGAGACCGATGCTGTGTCCCTTGTACATTGGGACACCGCATCGGTCACCTCCCCCAGTCAGTCCCCCTCCACACACAGTTAGAACACACCCAGGGAATACATTTAACCCCTTCCTCACCCCCTAGTGTTAACCCCTTCCATGCCAGTCACATTTATACAGTAATTAGTGTATTTTTATAGCACTGATCGCTGTATAAATGTGAATGGTCCCAAAATTGTGTCAAAAGTGTCCGATATGTCTGCCGCAATATCGCAGGCCTGACAAAAAAAAAAAATTGCAGATCGCCGCCATTACTAGTAAAAAATAAATCATAAATCTATCCCCTATTTTGAAGGCGCTATAACTTTTGTGCAAACCAATCAATATACGCTTATTGTGATTTTTTTAACAAAAATATGTAGAAGAATACGTATCGGACTAAACCGAGGAACAAAAATATTAAAAAATAAAATAAAATTGGGATATTATTATACAAAAAGTAAAAAATATTGTGTTTTTTTTTGGTTTATAGCGCAAAAAATAAAAATCGCAAAGATGATCAAATACAACCAAAAGAAAGCTCTATTTGTGGGGAAAAAATTATAAAAATATAATTTGGGTACATTGTTGTATGACCACGCAATTGTCATTCAAAATGCGTCAGCGCTGAAGACTGAAAATTGGTCTGGGCACAAAGTGGTTAATGGCTGTGTGTTAAGTTATTGTGAGGGGACAGAAAATATACATTGTTATACAAGCTGTACACTCACTACTTTACATTTTAGCAAAGTGTAATTTGAGGAGAGTACTCACTTTTGTGAGTATGTATGCAGTGGCGGTATTTTCATAGTCGCAGCAGTCGCGGTTGCGACTGGGCCCTGTGGTTTAGCCAAGTCGGGGGGGGGCCCGTCCGCCGCCTGTGTGAGGGGCCCGCCCACCGCCTGCCAGTATGAGTAGCTGTTCTGCCGCTGGATCGGGTGCCGACAAGGCACTGGAAGTGGATGCAGGGACGGCATCGCAGCAACCCCCCCAAGACCCGGCATCTCCCCCTGCACCTCTGGCTGGCCGTTTAGAGTGCAGTGGGGAGATGTGGTAGGAGGTGGAAGCTGGAGATCGGCAGCTCTATGGTGCCTGTGTGGGCAGCGTGATCTCCCTGGGGCTTGTAGTACTTGAGTGTCAGTGTATACAGAGAGGGGAGGGGCCTCTGACCCGGGCAGGTATCCGTTTCACTTTCAGGGGGCGTGGCCTGGACATGGCTGAGTGAGGCTGCTTTAGCTCTGAGCTCCCGGCCTGGACCCTCTTTATGCTGGCCAAACTAGCCCTGATATAGGCATGCAATCAGCCAAGAAACATACCAACAAGCCAGGCACCCGTGTGACCCGTTCCGGTGCAGCAACAAGCGATCTTCACGACTATTTTCACCGGCAACCAAAGAAGTCGTCCGGGGCTAAGGCCACGGCACCACGTGGAGCAGCGTGCCAAGACTCACCTGAAGAACCGGGAAGCTGCGATTGGGCTGTCATCCCCGACCGCTCGGACTCGCCTTCAGACCCGCTGCCAACGTTGGGGATCCCGGACCTCTCCATGGCGTCCCCGGCCTCCCCCGCGGGAGGATCGACGGCGGAACAGGACATACGTGCCCTGCTGCAGGCCCTCCCCACGCGCTCCGACATCGAGGCCCTCATTCTGCGGCTGGAGGAGACGCACCGCAGGGACTCCCAGGAGGTAAGGGCCGAGGTATCCACACTCACGGAGAGGGTGACGACCGGTGAGGCATCGCTGGTAGACCTGGAGAGTAGGGTGGCGGGCCTAGAACGTTCGAGGGACCAACATTGGCAGACGGCGATATCCCTACAGCTCCACCTGGAGGATGCAGAAGACAGGAGCCGCCGCAATAATTTGCGGATTCGCGGTGTACCGGAGACGGTGGACTCCGCGGCTCTAGGCGGCCAGCTACAGGGACTGTTCCGCGACATTCTGGGGGAACCCGAGGAGGAGGTAGAGGTGGACCGGGCGCATAGAGCACTAGGCCCCTGGGCGCAGGATAGACCGCGCGACGTGATATGCCGCCTGCTGCGCTATGCCCAAAAGGATCGCATCCTCCGTCTGGCATGGGAACGCGGGGAGCTGGAGATGGAGGGATCCCAGATCAAAGTACTGCCTGACCTATCTAGAGCAACCTTGCGCCGCAGGGCAATGCTGAGGCCTGTCCTAGATCTGGCAAAGGAAGGCGGCTTCACGTACAGGTGGGGATACCCCCTATCGGTCACCTTCCGGAAGGATGGACAAGCCTACACCCTGCAGTCGCCGGCGGACCTACCTGGCCTCTTCGGATTCCTAGGGGCAGACCAGATACCGGTGCCAGATTGGCTCCAGCTCTTGCCGAGATCGAACGGGAGATCGGGCCCCTTTGACCTCAGGGCCCCGGCCCAACCACGCCAGCAGCGGCAAGGGAGGAGACGGAGGAGAGCCCCTTCTGGAGAAGAACCCTGAGTCTGACCTGTAAGTAGGCCCTGGGCCACACTCCATTGACTACCCCTGCTTGCTTCCCTCTGCTAGACGCTGTCCGATACCATGGCCACCGCTGCCCCACCTGGGATCAGTCAAGCTAAAGCCCGTTTTGGATGCCACGGAGGTGCTGTGCCCTGGCCGTCTCTCTTTACCCCCCCCCCTTCTGCGGGTTTGTTGTGCTTCATAAGGGGATTTATGCAAACAGTCACATATTCAGGGCCGAGTTTATGCCCAGTCTTGCCCATTAGTATCCCATGGTGGGGGTGGAGGGAGGGGGCTGGCAACCCCTTAGTCCGTCCCGCTACGCTGGACCCCCCAGAGATGGGCTATGGTACACCTGGGGAAGAGCGCTTCACGCAGCTTGCTGGGGACACCATGTTTGGGCCTAGAGCCGTGGGATGGGATGGGCACGGTCCGGCTGATTACAATGACGGATCCCAGACACTGATCTACCCCCTGTTGTCACCAGGTTATACCATGTTTTTGTTTTGTTTTACTCCAGGGGATGATATGCTACTGCCACTCAGCTGTTTTGTGCGGGGGAATTGGGAACGAGACGCAGCGGTGCTCCCTGTACATCGGCCCGTGCCCCATGTTGGAGGGAGGGGGGTGAGGGCTGGCTATTTCTCATCTTTCCGCTCCAAGGGGGCTACTGCAGCTCGGCTCAACGTGGGGGATCCCTCTTCCAGGGTTTTCAGGACAGGGGCTCGTGATATGTGAGAGGATTGTTGGAGCTGCCCCCACGAGACACTTGCTCAATAGCCTTATGGGAGACGGTGGTGCTATGTGATTTTGTTGGGTGGGGGGCTGTGGCGGCGACACATATTTACATGCTGGATCTTCAGGTCCACTGAGCCTCAGTGGACGGTATACAGTGGAGGGGAGTCATTGGGTGAGACAGGCTCTGGAGCCATTGGGGTGGGGGCCTCCTGGTCACGATTACACTACACTTAGACGTGGAGGCCACTCACACCCTCTATGTGTGCTGTGTGCCCCACGAGATTGAAGGGGGATTGTTGTTTTTATTGCTGCTATTGCTGTTGTTGCTATTATTTCTGTTACTGTTATGGTTGCTCTTGCTATTTAAGGACTTTCTCATATGCTCGTGGCGTCCCAAACCGATTTGCGGTGCCTATCCTACCCTGAGAATGAGATTGCTGTGAGCATACTTAAGAGGTTAGTCATGCCTTATTTACTTATCTATGTTACCTTGTTTGGCTGGGGAGGGAAAGGACCCGGGAGCTCGCTTTGCTGGTCCTGTCCGTTCACTTCCCACTTAGGCCTGCGCTCAATCCCCGGTCTTGGACTGGAGAGCGCTCTAGCTGTTTAGGCTAATTTTAGTTTCTCCTTCTAAGTGCCGCACGCTCTTGTGCAGGCACCCTAATTTTTCTCTCTCTTTCCTCTCTACTTATCTGTATACATCTACCCGTTCCCCGTCTTAGCTCATACTACACTCTTCCAGGAGATTCACTATCTCCTGACCCCCCCCTACCACCCTCTACCTCTGTCCCTCCCCCTCTCCTACCCTTCCCACCCCTGAGTCGCGAGCATGGATACGCTCAAAGTGATCTCCCTGAATGTTAAGGGACTAAACATCCCGGAGAAGAGGAGAATGCTCCTCCATGATATGCGGAACCTGAGGGCGGACGTAGTACTGCTTCAGGAGACACATTTCAAAGATAACAACCTACCTGTACTGAAGAACAGGTACTTCCCCACAGTGTACCATTCTCAATACACGGAGACAAAAGCGAGGGGAGTATTCGTCCTCATCTCGGCCAGGGTCCCTTGGACCCTGGGGGAGGTGCGGACGGACCCGGAGGGCCGCTCGTTGCTTCTAAAAGGACGCATAGGTCAGGCACAGGTCACCATAGCGAACTATTACGCACCGAACGAACGACAGGACAGGTTCCTGTCTAGACAGTTAGACCGGCTATCACACTTCAGGTCAGGCCAACTTATAATAGGGGGGACTTCAACATCCCTCTAATACCCCCGGAGGACACATCGAAGGGTAGGTCTGCCGTCTCGGGAGACCTGCGTAAACGCTTTTGTGAGACGCTGCATGCACACCGGCTGGTGGACGCTTGGCGATTACTCCATCCGGGAGAGAAGGATTACACCTTCTTTTCCAAACCTCATCAGTCATACTCAAGGATTGATCTATTTCTGATCCCCCACAGACACCTGGCGGCGATTGAAACAGCCTCGATAGGTTCTATCACGTGGTCGGACCATGCTCTCATAGAACTACGATACAGACTGTCTGACACCTTGACTGACCGGGGACACCCCTGGAGACTCAATGAGAGTCTGCTACATGACGAGGACACTATGACAGAGGTAGTAAGGGAACTGGGTTACTATTTTCGCACGAATACCACTGAAGACTGCGACCGGGGACTGGTGTGGGAGGCCCATAAGGCAGTGGTGAGGGGTATCCTCATTAAACATGGGGCCAGGCTGAAAAGACAGAGGACTGAACAGCTTACTTCCCTACTTCAAAAACTGCAGACCCTGGAACTACAACATAAACAGACTCAAACAACCTAGAACACGACCGAACTTGATGCCACCCGTAAACGTATCACAGATTTACTACATTACAAGGCCAAGGCGGCCATGCAAATTTGCAGGCGATTGGTTTACGAATCAGGCAATAAATGCAGGAAGATGCTGGCCCAGGCGCTCCGTTCACAACACTCGACTTCGTACATCCCACACATTGCAAAACGGGGGGGCGGTAGAGTATCTCTCCCACAGGAGATCTCTGCCGAGTTTAAGGACTTTTACCAGGACCTTTACAACCTCCCTAAATTGCCCACGTCTGAAGAGGCGGACCGACATACAGACTACCTGGTTAGCTCCCAAATGCCCTCACTCCCGGTTGATGCAGTAAATCTCCTAGACGAACCAATTACTCTGCCCGAAATACAGACAGCCTTGAAATCTTTCAAGCCAGGGAAGGCCCCGGGACCTGATGGACTCACTACCCCCTACTATAGAATCTTGTTCCCATCCTTGGGAGATCACCTACTGGGCCTCTTCAACGACTTGAGCTCTGGAGGCACCTTCCATACCTCAACGCTGCAGGCGCAGATTGCGGTGATCCACAAGGATGGTAAAGACCCGGGTCAATGCGGCAGCTACCGACCCATATCACTACTTAACTCAGACCTTAAGCTGTTCACGAAGGTGATCGCCGCCAGACTACAGAGATTCCTCCCGGACCTGGTACACCTGGATCAAGTGGGCTTCATTCCCTCCAGAGAAGCCAGAGACAACACGGCTAAAGTGTTGAACTTGATCCACGTTGCCAGTGTTGCTAAGACGCCTTCGGTCTTCGTGGGAACAGACGCAGAGAAAGCGTTTGATCGCGTGGACTGGCGGTTCATGTCTACGACACTTAAACACATAGGACTCGGACGGAAAATGCTAAATTGGGTGACTGCAGCCTACACGACCCCGACAGCCAGAGTTAGGGCGAATGGCACAACGTCCGACCCATTCCCGATTACTAACGGGACAAGGCAGGGCTGCCCGCTTTCACCCCTACTTTTTGCCCTGACCCTCGAACCCTTCTTACGACGTGTTAGATTGAACCCTGACGTGACAGGACTGGTGGTGGGCGACTACCAATATAAAGTCTCGGCTTACGCCGATGACATGATGTTTTCCCTGACGAACCCGCTGACCTCCCTCCCAGCCTTGATGAAGGAATTTGACTACTATGGTGAGCTTTCCAATCTAAAAATTAATTTAACAAAGTCCGAGGCCATGGGGGTGGGCGTCCCTCAACCGCACTTGGCCTCACTCAAACAAAATTTTAATTTGAAGTGGACAGACACGGCTCTCACGTATCTGGGAACGCGCATCTCACCGCGGCTCTCCGACGTGTTTAGGCTTAATTTCCCCCCCCCTACTACAGACGGTCCAGAAATTGCTGTCCCAATGGTCCACGGGCTTACACTCGTGGTTTGGGAGATGCAACATACTCAAGATGTGCATCCTCCCTAAATTCATATATCTCTTGCAAGCCCTCCCCGTACGAATACCGGCGGATTATTTTAAACGAGTCCAATCTGCACTAGGGACGTTTCTTTGGGCGGGCAAACATCCTAGGATCGGCAGAGCGGTCCTCTCCCTGCCTGCCTAAATCCAGCGGAGGCCTCGCCGCCCCAGACATCCGTATGTATTACTACGCGGCCCAATTGAACAGACTGATAGACTGGTGCCGACATGACCAGATTAAACTCTGGCCTCAAATAGAACAGGCGCAAAGCACAGTACTGCTACGAAACGCTCCCTGGAACCCGACCATGCGGTTAAGTGGCGTGCTTGATCACCCCCTGATTGGAAATACTGTTGCGGTTTGCATTAGGTTGCTTGCACGGTTCCGTCTGTCGTCAGACCCCTCACCTCTACGCCCGATTCTGGGCAATCCGTTATTTCCCCCGGGCCTTCTGGACCCCAAATTCCGTGCCTTGCGAAACTCGGGCTTGTTTCAAGCCTCACACTTTGGGGAGGCGGGTAGATGGAGATCTCTTGACGAGTTAATGGACATGACGGGTCAATACCGGCTGGACTTCTTAAGAGCCGGTCAACTGAGACACTTCCTACAGACACTGACACCACCGCCTGGCCCGGGCCACCCCCAGACAACCCTGGAGGAGATATGCGAGGGTGTGGGCCCGCTACCGCATGCCCTCTCATTACTCCACACAATGTTGATCACACCGCCGGCAGACTACCAGATTCCGAGCTTAGGTAAATGGGAGAGGGATCTGGGACGTCACTTTTCAACAAACCAGATAAACAAGATGCTGAGATTTACACACAAATCGTCGATTTGCACTAAAATACAGGAGACTAGCTTTAAAGTACTGACGAGGTGGTATAGGACCCCTGACCTACTCCACCGCTTATTCCCGACGGTGTCGGACATCTGCTGGAGATGCCAGGCGGAGAGGGGCACTCTACTCCATATTTTTTGGTCCTGCCCATGTCTGAGACCGTACTGGGAGGGAGTTCGAAAAGTGACGCAAGAATTCTCGGATCGAGAGATCCCGGATGACCCGGCGTTCTTTCTGCTGCATGCAAACGACACCCCTGAACGTGTATACAAGAAATCGGTTGTCCGACACTTACTGGACGCGGCGAAGGCGTGTATTCCAATGTGCTGGAAATCCACGAGCCCACCGACGTTGGCCATGTGGCTAAAAAAGGTGGATGACGTAAACACCATGGAAGACTTAGTCCTGTCGAAGCAAGACAGAAATGAGCAATACTCCCAAACATGGTCCCTATGGAATGTCTTTAAATATTCTGCAGAAGGCCAAGCCCTTAGGGGCGCCCCTTAGCTATACCAGACGATTGGCACTCCCAGCTGCCCCATACAAGGACACTCCATTTTTGATCTTTTATCGCGATCCGCTGGAACATGCGGGCTAGACGTGCTCGTGACTCCCCCCCCCCCCCCTCCTCCTACTTTCCCCCCCTCCACCCCCGCTCTTCTTCACTCCTCTCTTTATCTCTACTCTTGCTTACATGCTCTTAGAAAAAGGGAAAAACGCAGTGGACTGGCCATGTGGACTGCTGCCTTACTGATGCATCTTATCGAGCCGGGGCCTCTAACCCGGAACTCACGGGAAACTGCAATGCAGGAAAACTCAGTTTGATGTAGATTAAAGTACTATCATGTATTGCATACCCACCTGCCTTAAACGGTACTTGTTGATGGAATGTTGTATTCATGCCTATGTACGCGCCAGTTAGGCGCTAGCTCTTTATATGAGGCTATGTACTACTACCGTTGCGGTTCATGTGGACCGGTTCTCTGTTATGTATAAATAAACAATTTTGAAAAAAAAATCAGTTTCACTTTCCCTCTGCTTGCACACTGTTGTTGATGCCCGGGTCAGAGGCCCCTCCCCCTCTGCTGTATTCATGATTCGGAGAACTACAAGCCCCAGTGAGATCCTCCTGCCTGTGGACACCATAGAGCTGCAGATCTCCACCTCCACCAGCCAGGTACAGGGGAACTTCTGTAAGGGGGAGTCAGCTGTTTGGGGACCCTGATGTAAGAGGGGGGGCCTCTGGGGACACTAATGTAAGGAAGGGGCCTCTGGGGACACTAATGTAAGAGAGGGGGGGCTTCTGGGGACACTAATGTAAGGAAGGGGGCCTCTGGGGACACTAATGTAAGAGAGGGGGGGCTTCTGGGGACACTAATGTAAGGAAGGGGGCTTCTGGGGACACTAATGTAAGAGAGGGGGGCTTCTGGGGACACTAATGTAAGAGAGGGGGGGCTTCTGGGGACGCTAATGTAAGAGGGGGGGCTTCTGGGGACACTAATGTAAGAGGGAGGCTTCTGGGGACACTAATGTAAGAGGGGGGCTCCTGGGGACACTAATGTAAGAGGGGGGCTTCTGGGGACACTAATGTAAGAGGGGGGCTTCTGGGGACACTAATGTAAGAGGGGGGGCTTCTGGGGACACTAATGTAAGAGGGGGGGCTTCTGGGGACACTAATGTAGGAAGGGGGGGCCTCTGGGGACACTAATGTAAGGGGGGGCCTCTGGGGACACTAATGTAAGAAAGGGGGGCTTCTGGGGACACTAATTTAAGAGTGGGGGCTTCTGGGGACACTAATGTAAGAGGGGGGCTTCTGGGGACACTAATTTAAGAGTGGGGGCTTCTGGGGACACTAATGTAAGAGGGGGGCTTCTGGGGACACTAATTGAAAGGGGGGGCTTTTGGGCACACTAATGTAAGGGGGGGGGCTTCTGGGGACACTAATGTAAGAGGGGGGGCTTCTGGGGACACTAATGTAAGGGGGGCTTCTGGGGACACTAATGTAAGGAAGGGGGCCTCTGGGGACACTAATGTAAGAGAGGGGGACTTCTGGGGACACTAATGTAAGGAAGGGGGTGTTGCAAATAATATCAATGTATGAATTCTGACCATCCTCTGATTCCAGTCAAACAAGCCAGGATACCTGCCCCCCCCCTCCCAGGAATGGGATAAGTAAACTTGTCTCCAGGGAGTCTAGGAGGAGGACAGCTGTTGGGCAGTCTCCACAAACAAACAAACAAAAGACATTGATTATTACAAGGATCAAAAGAAATTCCAGTGGCTAGGTACTGAATGAACAGGGATGTGAGTCATGAAATGCAACGATTGGTTGAACATCAGATGGTCAGGCAACATGGGAGGCGTTGCGAATGATTAATGAGTGAGGTTTGGTAAAAAGGGTTTTGGAAGAGAACTTTCGGTCTCTATTTTTTTGAATGCTGAAGTGAAACTATCATCTGGAGGCCTATACTGAAGCCACATGGCCTAGGCCGCATGGAAGCCTGATCGATATTTTGGGCCTGGCCATGTGGCCAACAAGGAGGCCTAGCATTTTCCTCTTTCCATCAGGACTCAGCGAGAGAAGACCGAGCTTAAGTATCTTTCTATCTTATTTGCCAAAACTGTATTAGGTTATAGAGATTGTTGTTAATGCTTATATATTGTGCAATAGGCATTCTATGTTACATCATTGTTTATTATACAGTGGACACTTTTGTTAGAATAAATATAATTGTTTGATTTCAAAGGTGTCTGTCTCATTAACTAACGCTTAACCTCAGGCCTAGAGCACACTTCGGCCTGATACACAATAGCAGATACAGGACTCATGCATGTTAATACAGATGCAATAGCTTAGATATAGGTATTACAAGTTACAGTAAAGGATAGATACATATAGTTAGCTGTTGCATGGTTTTTTATTTACTTCATAATGGCACCCTAGATCGTTGGACATAGAGTCCACAAACCCTAATGTATTTTTGTTTTGAGTCCATTAAGCTAAGCGTCCTCAACCCAGAACTGAAATTTGTCGCAAGTTACGGACAAGATTGCCGCTGGCTCGCGAATCTCGAAACCTTGCTTTGCTGATCCAGGAAGTGTGGACGCACAGAAAACGGTGAGATTCCTGGCTGATATGTTTATTTGTTAAGCGTTTGTATTATAGTGTTCATGTGTGTTAGGCCTTTAACCAGTCACGGGTACTGGTGAGTGAGGGGAATGATCACCCCTGGATATGCGATATAGCCTGCAGATTGACAGGATAGACTACACATCGTTGCAGGAAAACCGGGAGAAATATATATATATTTGTTATGATTTTTATTTTTTATTGAAGTTTAAGTTTTATTTTTTTAGTTCATTTTTTTTTTTTATTTAATTTTTTTGGTACCCATGTGAAAGTGAGATTAGCTTTCTGTTCCTAGAGAGGTTCAATGTGGCCTGCATTCTGACAGTTAGAGCGTTGATATAGAGTGCGCTCTGTAAGACTAGAAAATAGTCTGGTTTATGTTTTGTGTCTGTGTTTGTATTGTCTAAGCAACTGGTAAAACAGGTCTTCAGTGAAGCTAGGGGCAAATTTTGGAAGAGCAGTAACTGCGGTGCTCAGAACTCACATTTTAAATAGCTTGAAAACTGTTTTTTTTTTTTGTTTGTGTATTTGCTTGTGCTGATTCAGGTGTGTATTGTCTAAACAACTGGTCAAGCAGCTGTTTAGTGTATTCAGATTAGCATAACAATGGATTTTCTTGGAAGACTACTTAATGAGAATGGTTTTAATACTGTACAAAAGAGTGCTATAACACATGAAGTCATGGATTTTGTGGGCAATGTAATGAATATAGCTAAGAAGTGTGATGCAGATGCGGGTAAACAAATTGAACAATTAGTAAATGAGAAATGTGTATTGGAAAAAAGGGTTAGTATGTTAGAGGAAACATATATGTTGAGGGAACAATGTATCGCATCTTTAGAAAAGAAAGAGGCTGTGAATGAATCTGCGATAGAAATACTTAAGAGAGAATTGCAAGCGTGTAAAACTCAACTAGCCAACAGAGATCATGCCATTCTATCTTTGAAGGCACAGGCAATGGAGAAAGTGCACAGCCATTGCTGTGCTAGCAAGGATGCACAGTCCAGTGTGACAAAGGGGCAGGAAGAAGGGGTTCTGATAGAACAGCAACCAGTATGGTCAGCTGACCAGACAGAGGAGGCCCCAGATCACAGTTCCCCTCTATTTACTCCTGCGTCACAAAGGACTTGGCCAGGATCTACAATTTTAAAAGGTGAGGGTGGCACCCAATCCACGACACTCTCCATACAAGATCGCACAAATCTGTGCCGGATTTTGGGAAAATTTGACACGAGCGCCTCACCCATTAATCTCTCAATCAGGCTAGAAGCTGTAGTGACACAATACATTCTAAATGATAGGGATGCATGCGCACTTCTCCACGCATGGCTTCCATTGCAACTGTGTGGAGAACTGCAACCACCAGTCGGGAATCATAGAGGTCTATCTCCCGAGTTAAACTCAAATTGGGGGAACTCGGCAGATAGAATGAGGGAAATGCAGCGCATAATGGGAGGAAGGGACACTAGGGGTTCAGATGCCCTAGAAAATACTAAATTTAGAAGGGGAATTGATCCAATACTCTTTTGCAGTGAATATTTCACCATTTATAAGGCTACATACAATTGTCCTGATATGTCTCACGATGACAGCAGTTTTCTGTGTTCTATGGCTAATAAGTGCAAGTGCATTGATTACCATACTAGAATTGCACTGAGGAATGCCACCTCGTACCAGACCTTTGTAAATACATTAAGGGATTGGGTTCGGGAGACAGATCAAGACAATAGGCCCCATAAGAGAATTGCAGAAATAGCCGAAAGCACAGTAGTGGTGACACCCCCCACAAATGGCAACGGCATAATAAAGATAGAAATTAAGTTTGAAAAGTTAAATGGAAATGCGGTAACCGCATTAGAAAATGATTCTGGTATTGAGACATCTGATGAGTCCATTGCTAGTGACTACTCCTCGGATGATCAAAGTATAAAGTCTGTTCAGAGTAATGTTATGCAACAACGTGTGTCTCCATCGTTTTATACTCAGAGAAGGCACCAGGCAGGGAAACCGAACTTTAAATGTTTTTTGTGTAAAAAGGGGGGTCACATTGCCAGATTTTGTTGGGCGGCGAATAATATCAAAATAGGATCTCAACACCCCAAAACTACCCCAAGGCGGTATGAAGTTTATTCAGTGAGATGGGGTAACCCTAGGCATAGAGTCCATAATACTCAATTAAGACAGGGGAATCACTATTATGAAAAGGGGGAGGAGCCACATGTCCATTCAAATATAGAAAGGGGAGGAAACAGTGGTAGCAGCCCTTAAAGAGCTGCAGGGATGGTGAGAATTTCCGGGTTAACGTTTCTTTGAGATGAATAAGGATTTAGATGTTAGAGTTAGAGATGTTTGGAAAATCATAGAGGACCTTGAGATGTGTATATTTCGAGGATAAGCCTCTTAGTTAAATTTTTTTATCTAACCTTTACATTTTTTTTTTTAGTAATATTTTGTTTTTCCCTCTCTCGTGTAATTTTTTTAAATTTTCATTTTTTTTTTTATTCAAAACATTTTTTTTTTTTTTTTTTTTTTATTAATTTTCATTTTCCATTTTTTATTTTTCCATTTTTTTTTATTAATTTTCATTTTTCAATTTTTTTTTAATTTTTTCATTTTTTTTTAGTTTTGTTTTGTTCAGGTGGAAAAATTGTTAGGTTTAGTACACCTGCAAAGGATCATTAGCAACTGACTTGGTGGTCGTTGAATTATGTCCTCAATTAGCAGCTGGCGACATTAGGAAGCCATTTTAGCTGCTGGAATTGTGTTTTTTTTTTTGGTTTTTCTTTTCATTCAGGTGGAGAGAATTCCAATATTTTGTGATTTTATCCACCTGAAAGGGGAAGTAATGCATAGATCTTAGAGTACAGATAATGCATTGTTTTTTTTTTATTGCTTAAAATTTAGAATTTTTGAGAAGCAACGGTCACATTCATTTGTTTTTATATTTTAGATTTTTGCTTGTACCATGGGGATCCATTTTAGAATGGGTTCATCCTAGAGGAATCATGGTGTTTTGATCATTTGTTTAGAAATCAGGAATGCTAAATTCCTGTGTTATGAGATATTATCGATAAGAATTTGATTCTGCTCTTGTTCTTTAATTCCAGAATCTTGGTGGAGCGAAATTGGAGAGGATTCTGGAACAGAGATGAAGAATGTTCATCTGGTTGGCAGGTTGTCTGTGCCATACCACACCGAAAATTTATTCTGATAAACGTTCAGGAGAGAAAAGATTCAGATTAATACTTGAAATATAAGGTTTCTTTTTCTTAAGGACAATTTTTGCACTAGTACTAAACCTGAAAGACTTTGCCCGACAACGAGACACTGGAAACATTTTGCCAAAGTCTCTCCTGCCATTTATGGATGCAAACGGACTATGAATACAAATGCAATGGGTTGGAGATTGGGGAAGGAATATAACGTATCCAATCCTTCAGAACAAAAGATGTAAAATATGTTTTTTATTGTGGGAGGAGGAATTGAAAGAAGGAAATGTTTTTTGTTCACATGTATTGACTTAACTGAATATGGTGCAGGTACCTAGGAGGCTGGCACTTATGCATAATACAGTGTCTGTTGGCCAGACTAGAGGGTGCCAGGTGATACATCAATGGGGTGAAAACGTCCTCGTAGGGGCGGTGTCTCAATCTTAGCAGTCCTATAGAGAAGCTCTCGGTTACTGGACGTGTGGGAGATACACCTAATTGATGTCTTACCTGAGAGGTTGAAACCCTGCATGGGTAATGCCAGTGACAGCAATAAACCCTGGCTACCAGGGTACAGTATGCCGTCATTACATGGCGCTTCAGCATCTCGCAGTGGTTGATAGAATCCTAGTACCCTATATGTGCTGAATGTACTCTGAATCAAATGTGATATATCAGTGGATTTCTTCCAGGGATGTGCGGACACAGAGTTCAGGGCACTTATCTCTGAGGAGTAACCAGAAGAGGAGGGATATATTCAGCACTATATTGGTGGGAATGGGACCCAGTGTAACGTGGCTCGAGATTTTGTCAACCAGGGTGAGAGGTGGTAGAGAGTGTGAGATGGTATAGGACGGGTATATGTCATTGGCTCTGGCGTGCACGCAGCGGTAGGCGGAATTATGGACCACCATCAAGCTGATTGTACAATCTCTCTGTGAGGGCCAGTGTCCTGATGAGGTAGCATCACCGTTCAGTAAGACTTTGCAGAGCACTTCGCTTACACGAATCCAAACTGGTAGTCTGTACTGGTTTGGATTGTGAAAGGTTGTGCTGTATGGTCCATGTATAGAAGTGCAGACTCGGTCTGTATATTTTGTGGCGTCAAAGGGCTTACTGATTGGGGATTCTATCTTGGTGCATGTGTGGCCAAGTGACCCACATGTGGTCAGAGAGTACGGAGCTGGGGGCAGGTTTATATTTCCCTCTATCAAAAGCATGACCACTATCTCCTCTGCATACCAGATCAATACACAGTACTCTGTGTGCTGGATGGAGAGATCAGTGCTGGGAAGGAAGCACCTGGTTATTATGTAGGGCGTAGACAAATTTGTCCTTGTACTAAAGGATACCAATGTAACGTCAGTCATGAAACAAGGGTATTTCTTGAACCTAACAGTAGGTAGGGGTGCAGGATATACCCTGGGCATAGTCACTGAAGTCGAATCACAGGGATGGAATTCTGTGGGTTTTTTTAATTTATTTTTTTATCATTGTTTGAGATTTATATGTGTTGTTAGACTCCAAACTTATATAGGAAGCTCTCCTGCTTATCTATGCAAGTTGAGGGACCAATTGACGGTAATTTCTCTTAATACAAATTAGAGACTTTGTTGCCAAGTTAGATCCCTGAGGTATCACAGACAGGCCAAGTTGCAATAGGTAAAACCACTGTGAGCAAGCCTGCATAATCCCGACCTGTATTTAAAGGAGGTTGGGAGCGGGATACGCGATTTGATGGGTCATATGTATATATGTATATTAAGTTGGGTGATTTGTGTCATGCTGTAAGGTGATAATGGTGTGTTTTAGGCTAATAAGATGGGCAAGAAAGATGCGCCTTGGGACTCTGTATCTGAAAGCTGGTTAATATGGTGCTGCGAGTGTGTGCTGGTGAATGGTGAGTGAATGGATGCCCCTTGCTTGTTCTGCACCCCATCATGAAGATGTCAGAAAGAAGAAGAAGAGGAAGAAGAAGATACAGAATGGAGACATAGAAGTCATCATGGAAGAGTGGTGTTGGTGTGTCACCCAGTAGCAAAGCGGCACGTGTTGAGGAGCACAGCACGCTGAAACCATTATGGACTGTCCCAAAGAGCTGTTTCTGAAGCACATGTTGGAAGGAAGACAGTTGATGACTGGAGGTATTGATTCTGGGACACATGTTGGAAGTCAGTTATGGACTGTTTCATAGGAGCCGGTTCTGAAGCCTATGGTAAAGAGGCGCAACACCGTGAAGCCACTGTGGGCTATTCCATAGGAGCTGTCTCTGAGGCGCATGTTGAAGAATGCAACACCTTGAAACGGTGGAGGACTGTTCCGACCATATGGACTGTTCGAGGGGAGCCATGTCTAAAGAAGGAGGATATGCGCCTTATTAGGCGCAAAGCGGCATATGTTGCAAATAATATCAATTTATGAATTCTGACCATCCTCTGATTCCAGTCAAACAAGCCAGGATACCTGCCCCCCCCCTCCCAGGAATGGGATAAGTAAACTTGTCTCCAGGGAGTCTAGGAGGAGGACAGCTGTTGGGCAGTCTCCACAAACAAACAAACAAAAGACATTGATTATTACAAGGATCAAAAGAAATTCCAGTGGCTAGGTACTGAATGAACAGGGATGTGAGTCATGAAATGCAACGATTGGTTGAACATCAGATGGTCAGGCAACATGGGAGGCGTTGCGAATGATTAATGAGTGAGGTTTGGTAAAAAGGGTTTTGGAAGAGAACTTTCGGTCTCTATTTTTTTGAATGCTGAAGTGAAACTATCATCTGGAGGCCTATACTGAAGCCACATGGCCTAGGCCGCATGGAAGCCTGATCGATATTTTGGGCCTGGCCATGTGGCCAACAAGGAGGCCTAGCATTTTCCTCTTTCCATCAGGACTCAGCGAGAGAAGACCGAGCTTAAGTATCTTTCTATCTTATTTGCCAAAACTGTATTAGGTTATAGAGATTGTTGTTAATGCTTATATATTGTGCAATAGGCATTCTATGTTACATCATTGTTTATTATACAGTGGACACTTTTGTTAGAATAAATATAATTGTTTGATTTCAAAGGTGTCTGTCTCATTAACTAACGCTTAACCTCAGGCCTAGAGCACACTTCGGCCTGATACACAATAGCAGATACAGGACTCATGCATGTTAATACAGATGCAATAGCTTAGATATAGGTATTACAAGTTACAGTAAAGGATAGATACATATAGTTAGCTGTTGCATGGTTTTTTATTTACTTCAGGGGGCTTCTGGGGACACTAATGTAAGAGAGGGGGGGCTTCTGGGGACGCTAATGTAAGAGGGGGGGCTTCTGGGGACACTAATGTAAGAGGGGGGCTTCTGGGGACACTAATGTAAGAGGGGGGCTTCTGGGGACACTAATGTAAGAGGGGGGGCTTCTGGGGACACTAATGTAAGGGGGGACTTCTGGGGACACTAATGTTAGAAAGGGGGGCTTCTGGGGACACTAATGTAAGAAGGGTGGGGGGGCCTCTGGGGACACTAATGTAAGAAAGGGGGGCTTCTGGGGACACTAATGTAAGAGTGGGGGCTTCTGGGGACACTAATGTAAGAGGGGGGCTTCTGAGGACACTAATTGAAAGGGGGGCTTTTGGGCACACTAATGTAAGGGGGGGGGGGGGCTTCTGGGGACACTAATGTAAGGGGGGGCTTCTGGGGACACTAATGTAAGGAAGGGGGCCTCTGGGGACACTAATGTAAGGAAGGGGGCCTCTGGGGACACTAATGTAAGGAAGGGGGCCTCTGGGGACACTAATGTAAGGAAGGGGGCCTCTGGGGACACTAATGTAAGGAGGGGGGCTCTCTGGGGGCCCTGATGTAGGGGGAGACTCTTTGGGGGCCCTGATGTAGGGGGAGACTCTCTGGGGGCCCTGATGTAGGGGGAGACTCTCTGGGGGCCCTGATGTAGGGGGAGACTCTCTAGGGACCCTGGTGTAAGGGGGGCTCTCTGGGGACCCTAATGTTAGAGGAGACTCTCTGGGGACCCTGATGTAGGGGGAGACTCTCTGGTGACCCTGGTGTAAGGGGAGACTCTCTGGGGACCCTTGTGTAAGGGGAGACTCTCTAGAGACCCTGGTGTAAGGGGGGCTCTCTGGGGACCCTGATGTAAGGGGAGACTCTCTGAGGACCCTGTTGTAAGGTGGGGTTCTCTGGGGACACTAATGTAAGATGGGAGACTCTCTGGGGACACTAATGTAAGAGGGGAGGCTCTCTGGGGACCCTGGTATAAGGGGGGCTCTCTGGGAATCCTGATGTAGGGGGAGACTCTCTGGGGACCCTGATGTAGGGGGAGACTGTTTGGGGACCCTGATGTAGGGGGAGACTCTCTGGGGACCCTATTGTAAGAGGAGACTCTCTGGGGACCCTAATGTAGGGGAGACTCTCTGGGCACCCTAATGTAGGGGAGACTCTCTGGGGACCCTAATGTAGGGGGAGACTCTCTGGGGACCCTGGTATAAGGGGGGCTCTCTGGGAATCCTGATGTAGGGGGAGACTCTCTGGGGATCCTGATGTAGGGGGAGACTCTCTGGAGACACTACTGTGAGGGGGAGGCTCTCTGGGGACACTAATGTAAGGGGGGCTCTCTGGGGACCCTGATGTAAGAGGGGAGACTCTCTGGGGACCCTGATGTAAGGAGGGACTTCCTTGGGACACTAATGTAGGAGGGAGGCTCTCTGGGGACCCTGATGTAAGGGGAGGTTCTCTGGGGACCCTGATGTAAGGGGAGGTTCTCTGGGGACCCTGATGTAGGGGAAGGCTCTCTGGGGACCCTGATGTAGGGGAAGGTTCTCTGGGGGCCCTGATGTAGGGGGAGACTCTCTGGGGACCCTGGTGTAAGGGGAGACTCTCTGGGGACCCTGGTGTAAGGGGAGACTCTCTGGGGACCCTGGTGTAGGGGGAGACTCTCTGGGGGCCCTAATGTATGGGGAGACTCTCTAGGGGCCCTAATGTATGGGGAGACTCTCTAGGGGCCCTGATGTAGGGGGAGACTCTCTGGGGGCCCTGATGTAGGGGGGGACTCTATGGGGACCCTGATGTAGGGGGAGACTCTCTGGGGACCCTGATGTAGGGGGAGACTCTCTGGGGAAACTAATGTAAGAGGGGAGGCTCTCTGGGGACACTAATGTAAGAGGGGAGGCTCTCTGGGGACACTAATGTAAGAGGGGAGGCTTTCTGGGGACACTAATGTAAGAGGGGAGGCTTTCTGGGGACACTAATGTAAGGATGGACTTCCTTGGGACACTAATGTAAGAGGGGAGACTCTCTGGGGATCCTGATGTAAGGAGGGACTTCCTTGGGACACTAATGTAAGAGGGGAGACTCTCTGGGGACCCTGATGTAAGGAGCGACTTCCTTGGGACACTAATGTAAGAGGGGAGACTCTCTGGGGACACTAATGTAGGAGGGGAGGCTCTCTGGGGACACTAATGTAAGGGGAGGTTCTCTGGGGACCCTGATGTAAGGGGAGGTTCTCTGGGGACCCTGATGTAAGGGGAGGTTCTCTGGGGACCCTGATATAAGGAGAGGCTCTCTGGGGACCCTGATGTAGGGGAAGGCTCTCTGGGGACCCTGATGTAAGTAGGAAGGCTCTCTGGGGACCCTGATGTGAGGGGGGCTCTCTAGGGAGTCCCCCTATGTGATGGTGTGTGTGTGTGTGTGTGTGTGTGGGGGGGGTGGTGGCATTGAAGGACCTGGCCTTGGGGCAGCAAAGGGAATAAATCTGGGCCTGGGCAGAGGCAGCACTGAGACTGGGGGCTGACACCAATGAGAGAAGGCGGGGGAGGAACTTTCCTCTCTGCGTGGAGTACCTTTGCCGTCTACCTATGAGACAAGAAGGCATCCTGGCTGGAGATTAGAAGGCACAGTGATGGTGACCGTAACTGATCGAACGGAATTCCCAGGGATTCGATTGATTGACAGTAAGTGACATTTTTTCAGACCTGAGCAATCGATGCCAACCTCCACCACCTGTGCCTCTTACTGATCCCATCCCCCCACCACTGATCTCATCCCTATCCCCCCATTACTTCTACAACAGAGGTGATGGGGGATAGGGCTGGGATCAGTGGTGGGAGGATGGGATCAGTAAGAGGCACAGGTGGTGGTGGGAGAGGATGGCACCAACACTGCCGCTGCAGCCACCCCCTCAAGTGCCACTGCTGGTACTTGAGGGGGGGTGGTAGTGGTGATACTAGAGCGGAGTGGTAGTGGTGATACATAAGGGGGGTGGTGCCGGTGGTACTTGAGGGGGGTGACAGTGGTGATGCCATCCTCTCCCGCCACCATCCGTGCCTCTTACTGATCCCATCCCCCTACAGCCGCACCACTGATCTCATCCCTATCCCCCTATTACTTCTACAACAGAGGTGGTGGGGGGATAGTGATGAGATCAGTAAGAGGCACAGGTGGTGGTGGGAGAGGATGGCACTGCCACTGCAGACACCCCCCCCCTCAAGTGAAATCAGAAACAGAATGGTTTTACTTTGTTGTACAGTGTAAAAAAATTAAGTATCAAAATCAGCCTTTTCGGGGGGGGGCCCTTCATGATTTCTTGCACCGGGTCCCTGAAGTCTCTAGTTACGCCACTGTATGTATGTATGTATGTATGTATGTATGTATATATATATATATATAAACACATACACACACATATATATATATATATATATATATATATATATATATATATATATATATATATATTGTAAGGGGTTAGCTCGGTAGCGGGGGGGTGTAACCCCCTGGATGGGTTCACTACACACAACTATACAGAGAGGCACCCGAAGATGGTTGAAAACTAAGGGTTTGGTTTATTCTTCCATATTGCTGGAAACAAGTGCAAGCATCCAAACAGCATAAACAAAACATAAAATAAACCCTGGCCACTTGGGGCGTCTACCTTCACCACACAGGAACCTATCTATGGAGTCTGGCACAGCCTACTGCTGGGCAGACACTGCTGGTCATACAGCAGAGAAACAATAGTCTTTTTGATTTTTATCACACAGAAAAATCAACAACTACCTCACCTCTTCAGAAGTCTTTCTCACTGCTCTCCTTAACTCAAAAAGCCTTAGGATGCAGCAATCAGTAGTCATCCTTTGGATAACTGTCAGAACAATGGAGTCCTCCGCCCGCCGTCATTTGACGGTGGGCGGTGGACAAGTGGTTAAAATGTAAAAGAAATGTGCTTTATCATTTTTTTAATACCAGGAGTCTATAGATACAGTAAAATTGTAGCACCCTCCTAGATAGGTTGCGAGGATGATAGGTAAACTAAACTCTGTTTGGCTCCTTTGTAATCATTGGAGGATCTATTGATTTTCTTTGGCTGTTCTAGATTTCACAGTCTGCAGGTTTGGTTGCTTCCTGGAGGTGTCCAGAACATAGGGGACTGGGAGAGTCGAATGAGCAACTTGAATATTTATGGTGTTGCAACCAATCCCTGGAGTGGTGGGAGGTGTGTCCAATAGGTTGCTGGGGGCTAACATAAATAGTCTGGGACAGCCCTATTCTTTTCCTGCTGGAGAAGTCCTTCCATCTCAGCTCTGCCCCTCTGAGGCAGTTGTCTTTGCTGAAATGTGCTGGGCTCATTGAAGTCCCAACTGTGGCAGAGCTGGGGGACTTAAAGAGTCACTAAAGTAAAAAAAATGTTTTTGCTGAAATGACTGTTTACAGGGTATAGAGACATAAAAGTTAACTGATTCCTTTTCAAAATGATTAAAAATAGATAAAAATCAATCATATAATGTGCCTGCAGGTTAGCTTCACTTTTGAACTGGCTTCATGTTTCTGCAAAGTAGAAATAGACACATAGAACAAAAACAAACAAATCCAGGGCAGTGTTTTGTTTTTAAAATGAATCTGATTGGTTCTGGGAAGTTTTAGACACACAGTAATGACAGCTTAAACCATTGTGAGAAATCTCCCAGTATGGTGGTAATAAGGAAACAGACAAGCAGGAGAACAGAGCAGGATTACAGCAACTTCAAAGCAAAAACGAACAATAAGGACATGAAACCAGTACTGCAGTAAGGTAAAGGAAGCTATTTAGCTAAAAAAAAAATCCTTTAGTGACCCTTTAAGGATCTGGTCTGGCGGAAACTGGAGAGTTCATCTGTCCTAGAGAGACATTGTAAGAATAGACCTGAGCTCAAAAGACCTAAGTGACTGTGTGCTGCTTTAAAGTGGTTATTTTTTTAAATAACAAACATCAAACATGATATACTTACCTCCACTGTGCAGCTTGTTTTGCACAGAGTGGCTCCGAATTGCGTTTTCTGGGGTCCCATGGAGGCTGTATTGATAACCCCCTCTGGGAAGTGCTGTCCCAAGGGGGTTACCTTGTGGGCACCCTCCAGAGTCCTGTATTCGGCGTCCATAGCCACCAATTGCAGGACTCGGCCCCGCCCCCACGTCATTGTATTTGATTGACAGCAGCGCAAGCCAATAGCTGCGCCGCTATCAGTCTATCCAATGAAGAGCCGAGAATACTGGGCAGAGGAAGAGCGATGCAGGATTTCCAGGGCTCAGGTAAGTAAAACGAGGGGGGGGGGTTCGGGTGGTTGGCGAGGACCGTGCCCATTTCTTCGACACACCAAAGGCTGTCTTTGCGTGGCTGGAGAATGGGGCAGCCCCTGCCCGTGTGCAGGCTTGAATGCCGGTTGCGGTACCCATCGTGTGTCCTCTGTGATCGGCGCTGGTAACTATGTTCACTCCCCCCCCCCCTTTTTTTGGAACTCTGGGACTGCCGTTTCCCCTGCTAGTACTGTGCCTTCCCTCTCCCCTATCTGATTTTATGCCCCGCTCAGTGCATCAGAGACGAGCTATCCCTGGGTGATTGCAAATCCCCTCTCTCCCCCCTATCCTTGAAACTGTCTCGGCTGTTCTTCCCCTCCCCCGACCTTGGACATTATCCTCTTTCCTCCCCCCTGAACCCCCGGGGGGTATATGCTCAGATGGTAGCCCCACTTCACTGACTATGTTTGCAAGCTACCGCCCGTTATGACAATCAGGTTCTGGACTCATGACTTGGTATCCTGTTCTGTTCCCCTTGTTTGCCATCTTAAGGTTCCGGGCCTGGTGGTCTCACTCCTCGCGCTGCTGTTTGGTTTGCAGCGGATAACAGTCCCCCTAGTCGCGAGTGCCTTAGCGGGTCTCGCTATTTTTTGACTATTACTGTAAAAATTGCAATCTTGCACTAAAGTTGTTTCCCTGGTCTGTCCGGGCTTGGTCTGATGCTGGTGTCTGTTTTTCGCCGCATCGCTGACCCGGGCACCCCAGTGTTTGTTTTACGTTTCAGTTTAAGTTTTCTTGTTGGTGTATTACTAATGCTGCTGATTTCATGATGAAGAATGTCCCTGGCTGGTACTTATCGGGCTGTATGGCTGTTCCTGGGTTTCCCTCACCCATTTGGGAGGGGGGTATGTCCATGCTATCTTGTCTGCTTAACCAGTTAAGGACCCCCGCACGCCTATGTACGTCCACAACATGGCTCGTACAGGCACAAGGGCGTAAATTTACGTCCTCGCCTTAGTGCGGTTCGGGGGTCCCATCGGGACCCCCTCCGCGGCGTGCGGCGGTCCCCCTGGCTCTGGGAGCGATCGCCGACGAGCGGGCGGATGTCCGTGTTTTCCGCCCCCCCCGCGATCGCTCCCAGCCAATGGGAGCGCGCTCCCAGCCTGTCACTTCCTCCTCCTGTGTTTACACAGGAAGGAGGAAATGATCATTTCTCTCATCGCAGCGCTGTTTCCCAGCGCTGCTGATGAGAGAAGACATGCCAAGTAAGTGTGCACCAACACAACACTGACACACACTCACATAGGCATATTAACCCTTGTGATCGCCCCCCCCACCCCCCTGTCACAGTGTTACTGAATGCAGTGATTTAATCACTGCATTTAGTGTCAGTGTGACAGGCACTGTAAAAAACAGTTAGTGTTAGGTTCAGGATAGCCCCCCCACCCCCCCTAATAAAGTTTTAACCCCCTGATCACCGCCCTAGTTAACCCTTTCACTCCCTATTGCCAGCGTCACTAAGCGATCATTTTTCTGATCGCTGTATTAGTGTCGCTGTTCCTGCTAGGTAGCTATTTTTTTTATTACGATTTTTTTTTTTACTAAAGACATGTGGCTAAATAAATTTTGGCCTAAATGTTTTACTAAAATTTAGTTTATTTGATTTTTTTTATAACAAATAGTAAAAAAATAGTGATTTTTTTCAAAATTGTCGCTCTATTTTAGTTTATAGCGCAAAAAATAAAAATCGCAGAGGCGATCAAATACCACCGAAAGAAAGCTCTATTTGTGGGAAGAAAAGGACGCAAATTTTGTTTGGGAGCCACGTCGCACGACCGCGCAATTGTCTGTTAAAGCGACGCAGCGCCGAATTGTAAAAACACCTTGGGTCATTTAGCAGCGTAAGTGTCCGGGTCTTAAGTGGTTAAATATTGTGATGTGTATGCCTTTGCTCCCTCTTCCCCTTATGGTAGATTACATCGTGGATCTGGGTGGGGGTGGCTCCCTCTTCAGTGTCCTGCCCGGGTCCCTCGGGGCTCCATGTGCGGCGTCCGGGGCCCTCACTCAGGTACGGGTGTTTGGGTTTGCGGCACAGGGGGTTGGGGACGACGTATATTGTTTTACTGTACCATGCCCACCCTGAAGTGTATAACCTGGAATGTGCGTGGTATCCGGGCCCGTCCTAAACGGAATGCAGTACTGGCATTCCTTAAAGCACAGCGCGCAGGAGCTCATGGTGTTGGTGGAGACCCATCTTACAGGACAACTTCAACTATCACTTAGGAAACCCTGGGTGGGCTGGATCTATCAGGCTCCATACACAGCTAATTCTAGGGGTATCGCAATTCTGGTGGCTAAGACCGCACAATTCTCGCTGCTGTCGCTCCAATCTGACCCGCAGGGAAGATTTTTATTTTTGCATGCCAGGATACATGGTCTGGAACTTCTAATATTAGCAATTTATATCCCCCCCCCCCTTTCAGTTTGCAGTTTTGACAGAGGGTTTGTCCTTCATGGCCCAGTTCCCCACAGTGCCCGCTCTCTGGCTAGGAGACTTTAACAATGTGTCGAATAGAGACCTGGACAGGCTGTCTTCTTCCTCCCCCGATGACTCGGCCCAACCTATCACTAGATTCGGCAAGCTACTTGCAGATCTGAGCCTGGTGGACAAGTGGAGACACCGTCACCCCTCAGATAGGACATACTCCTGTTTTTCCGCCACTCATAATTCCATGTCCCGTATAGACCTGATATTGGTGCCCAGGTCCCTGCTGCTGTTTTTGGGGGACGTGGGGTTCAGCCCTCGGGTCCTATCTGACCATGCTCCCTACTGGGCCGAACTTCGGCTCAATTCTACCCCCACGACCTACTCCTGGAAACTTAATCCCTTCTGGTTGTCAGTCATCCCCGATTTGGAGGAGGCTGGAGTAGAATGGGATTTTTTTTTTCCAGACTAATAGAACTACGGCATCGCCAGACGTGGTCTGGGACTCTTAAGTCCCATGCCCGCATGTATCTTTCCCATCGTATTGCCAGGTACAAGAAAACCTCCTCTCAGGTGGTAAGACAGGCTGAGCAATCCTTGATGGATATAGAGCGGGAGTTCACTGCTGATCCGTCTGCGGCCACGGCCGACCGCTTAAAACTACAAGCTAGGTTGGTGAACAATCTTCATTTTGAGCAGGCAGAGAGGAAAATATTTTATAGTAAGCAGAGAGTGTATGAGTGTGGAGAACGGGCGGGACGTCTCCTGGCCTATCTTGCCCATCTGGACAACAAGCCTCCTACGGTGGTCTCCCTTCGAGCTGCCGATGGTGAGCTGCTTACTGATCCTGATCTTGTGGCTGGGGAGTTTTGCGCCTTCTTTGCATCCTTATACTCTTCTGAAACTACTTGCACGCGGGAGGAGTTGGAGGCTCTTTTTGATACTATTGACCTACCGGTACTTACCCATCCCATAGGGAGATGCTAGAGGCCCCTATTTCAAAATATGACATAGTCGAGGCCATGTCCCACCTTAACCCGTCTAAGGCACCTGGCTCAGACGGTCTCCCCCTTGAATTTTATACGATGTACGCGGACGTTCTTGTTCCTAAACTGCATGAATTATTTTCCTGTATATTTGAATCTGTTTCCCTGCCCCCCTCTATGTCTGAAGCCTTTATTGTGCTGATACCCAAACCTGGTAAAAATCTGGAGCTCCCTGAGTCCTATCGCCCCATATCTCTTCTTCAACTGGATGTGAAGATTCTGGCCAAGGTCCTGGCGCTGCGCTTGAATAAGGTGATCCTTTCACTGATCCATCCGGATCAAACTGGATTTATGCCTGCTAAGAACACAGCATTTAACCTGCGTAGGCTTCACATGAACTTGCAGGCCACACACGACCAGATGGGCTCCAGGGTTGTGGTGTCTCTTGACGCCGCAAAGGCATTCGACTCTGTCGAGTGGGAGTACCTCTGGGTGTGTCAGGCCAGGTTCGGATTTGGTCCCAGATTTGTTAAATGGGTCCGACTCCTGTACAGCGGGCCCAGCGCCAGGGTTTTGGTTAATGGGGGGTATCGACCTCTTTCCCATTGTCCAGGGGTACGTGCCAGGGTTGCCCTCTCTCCCCGTTGTTGTATGCACTGGCGGTGGAGCCCCTTGCCTCCGCCTTGCGGGTACATCCGGGTATTCAGGGCCTGTGTCGTGGGGAGGTGAGGGAGCTGATTAGTTTGTACGCCGACGACATGTTATTGTACCTGGCTGATGCGGGTCCGTCTCTACAGACGGCCCTGGAAATTATACAGCACTTTGGCAGCTACTCGGGCCTAAAGATTAATTGGGATAAGTCCCAAATCCTTCCTATCGACTGAAGCGTCCCCACAGAGCCTCAATCCTCCACTCCTCTACTTAAGGTAAGTTCCATGAAATATTAAGGTATTGTCATTAGTCGGTACCCGAGGGACTTTATTACACTCAACATAGAGCCTTTGATCGCAACCCTGAAGTCCAAGACTCAAACGTGGGCTAAACTTCCCCTTGGAGTTATGGGCCGGGTGAACCTAGTTAAGATGGTCCTGCTCCCCCAGTTCTTGTATGTATTCTGGCATGCACCGGTGTACCTGCCGCTTAGAATTTTTAAGGTCATAGAATCTATCCTAAATTCCTTTGTGTGGGGATGTTCCCGACATAAGCTGTCATGGCAGGCACTGAAAAGCCCTACTGACCTGGGTGACGCGGCGCTGCCCGACTTTAATTTTTATTATTTGGCCGCACAGCTGTCCCATTTCTATTATATAGACAAACAGGACAAGGATCGATACCTAGCACTGGTCTGCCCTCCTGAGGCGCGCAGGTACACCCATCCCTTCCAGATCATTTTTAGAGACCCTACAGAGCCATGGACGTTGGGTGAACGGGGGGACGCTGTTACACACTCACTGTAGGATATGGGCTGTAGTGAGACATAGACTTAAACTGCCCCCCACTCATTCTCATACTCCACTGTGGGATAACCCTTGCTTGCCAGAGTTGCTTACTGTTCCAAGACCATTGGCTTAATGGCTTAATCACAGGGTGATCTTTTTGTCAGATGTTTATACTGGCTCCACACTGAAATCTTTCCAGCAGCTTCGGGACGGGTTCGGCCTTCCACACTCCATGCATTTTCACTTCCTTCAGCTTCGCCACGCCCTCCAGTCCCAGTTTTGTTGTGACCCTCCTAATTTGGACAGAATGACTATTCTAGATAAGTTTGAGTGGATCTTGTCCCAATAACCTATCTCGATATTTTATGAGTCCCTGCTTCGCCCTGGGGCGGTGGCTCTTGCCGATACTTTGAGGGATCGCTGGGCTGGGGACGTGGGGGAGTGGGTGGATGATGAATGGGAGGATGCTATGGATACGTGTAGGAAGGTCTCTGTTAGGCTATCCGACCGCCTGGTCCAAATGTATATCCTGCATAGGTCTTACCTGACTCCCATTCGCCTAGCTAAGTACAAGCCTGATCACAACCATAAGTGCCCCAGATGTGATAGCCTGGCCAGTACCTTTTTTCATCTCATCTGGTCGTGCCCTGTGATACAGGACTATTGGTCTCATATATAGTGCGCTTTATACACGATGAGATGGGGTCTCCGTTGACACCTTGCCCTAAACAGTGCTTACTGGGTGATTTCCCAGACCCTGACGCTGATAAATACCATAAACTATTCTTGCAAGAGTCACTCTTTATCGCCAGGTTGTTAATTGCAAGAAAATGGTTGCGTGTTTCACCGCCGACGCCCCAGGAGTGGATATCGGCGGTCAACATGGTCCTGCCTTATAAGAGGGAGCTATATAAACATAGGGGTTGTCCGAATAAATTTAACAAGATTTGGGACTCTTGGTTGGGCACCGCGGCTACCTGTGGCGAGGAACCAACTGTTGTTTAATGTTACCTTCAAAACTGTTTGTAATGAATCACTTAATATGCTGTACGTGACCTAGATACATGCCAGTCTTTGCATTTCTCTGATTTTATTCTTGCTCTTGTACCCATTTTGTCATTGTCATTCTTCTGTATATCTTTATTCTTCAGAATTTCACAAGTCGCAAGATGTTTTTTCACCTTAATGCATAGGATGCATTAAGGTGAAAAGACATGAACCTTTACAACCCCTTTAAATAATAAGTGCCAGCAGCTATTTCTGAGACAGCTCTTCCAGGGTCTCAGTTCAATCCATTCCTATTAACCCTTGGCATAAAGTCTGTTCAGAGATGCCTGGCCTAGTCAAGCGTGTCCTCCTGTTACTATGTATATATAGTATGTAGCGCCTGTGTACTTTCAGTACAGGTGCTATTCCTAAATTTAACCACTTGCCTACTGTGCACCTACACCCCCTTCCTGCCCAGACAAAATTTAAGCTTCCGGCACTGCGTCGCTTTAACAGACAATTGCGCGGTCGTGCGACGTGGCTCCCAAACAAAATTGGCGTCCTTTTCTTCCCACAAATAGAGCTTTCTTTTGGTGGTATTTAATCACCTCTGCGGTTTTTATTTTTTGCGCTATAAACAAACATAGAGTGTCAATTTTGAAAAAAATGCAATATTTTTTACTTTTTGCTATAATAAATAACCCCAAAAATATATAAAAAAAATATTTTTTTCCTCAGTTTAGGCCGATACGTATTCTTCTACATATTTTTGGTAAAAAAAAAATGCAATAAGCGTTTATCGATTGGTTTGCGCAAAATTTATAGTGTTTACAAAATAGGGGATAGTTTATGGCATTTTTTTTATTTTATTTTTTTACTATTAATGGCGGCGATCTGCGATTTTTTTATTGCGACTGTGACGTTATGGCGGACACTTCGGACATTTTTGGGACCATTTACATTTATACAGTGAACAATGCTATAAATATGCATTGATTACTGTATAAATGTGACTGGCAGTGAAGGGGTTAACCACTAGGGGGCGGGGAAGGGGTTAAATGTGTGTCCTATGAGTGTTCTAACTGGGGGGGAGGGGGGGTGACTGGGGGAGGTGACCGATTGTGTCCCTATATACAAGGGACACAACCGCTCTCCTCTCTCCCTGACAGGGACGTGGAGCTCTGTGTTTACATACAGAGCTCCATGCCCCGCTCAGTTACTGGGCAATCGCGTTGCCCGGCGGCGATCGTTGCCGCCGGGCAAAAAGACATCACGTCATATGACGTGATGTCAGGATAATGGAGTCCTCCGCCCGCCGTCATTTGACGGTGGGCGGTGGACAAGTAGTTAAGGGGGATGAGAGAGTTATTCAGCTTTCATCTGGTTAATCTAAATTGGGTCTCTGTTTTGGCTGGGCTGTGCTGTGGGCACATCCTGTTGTCTCTGTGGTGTTGTTACACCCCAGGGCGATAGGTGGCAGCAGTGGGGTCCAGGCTGAGGTGTCTCTTGCCAGCAGCCAATCAGGAGGGGTTTTCCCTTGCGGGGCATGCTGGGGGAGAGTACTTCTGGAGCAGACGCCCTTTTGGTGGGGGTTCATCTGGTTCCTGGTGCGTCACCCACCTTTAGGGTGACCGTACATCACCGCGCCTCAGGCGTTATGGCCTACCTGGCCAGGACGTGGGTGCTACGAGGAGATCCTGGTTCCGGGACCATGTTGGCCCGGAGCAACTGAAATTGTGGCGGGACCCTAGTTATCGACTGGGGTCCTAACGTGAAGATCCCAAGCGAGTTTAGCTGTTCGGGGGGGGACCCAGTTGAGGAGCGCCTTTTGAGAGGCTTGTAATCCAACAGCACTGGAGCGAACCATCGGGGATCAAGGTGACCAGACACTGAGAGGTTGGATGTCAGCAACCTGTCAGTCGGTGACCAACTGAGAATTACCTAAGGTCAGATTCAGGCACTAAATTCGCTAATGAAGATTTATCTTATGATCAACGTTCTAGGGAGTGGTCTGTGGCAGAGGCCTGTCTTCCCACAAGGTTCCGAGTGATACCCTGGCTGCCAGGTCGTGTGAGAGGTCTGTCCAGGTACACTATACCCACTCTGGCTGTAGTGGCGACGAAAGCAAAGTGTCTTTTTGAAGCAGGACTGCTTCTGTTACTTGTAGGCTTGAATCTGCTACTCTTCTTCTATTCACCTAAAGTTTAATGTTTACCGTGTTGGGTAAAATAAAGCACAAAAAAAAGACATCTACTGTTTGGACATTCCGTCACTGCTGCTCTCTTCAACTATAAAGTGAAAGAGTGCAGCGCAATAAATTAAACTAAAAAACAATAATAATCAAAAAATATGTGTCCAAGTGATAAAACAGCAAAAAAGTCCATGTGAAAAACAATCCAAACTTCAACGTATATCCAGAAGGAGTGAGGGTGACGATAACACCACAAACACTTCCACCACCGCATGCAAGATGGACTCTCACCTTAATAATTTGACCTGAAACAGGTCTCAAAGCTTAGCAACAGTTGTCACAATACAGCCAATCCTCGGATGGAACAATGGATCATGGATGGCACCCACAGACAGGGCGCATAGGAACCATATAGGAAAGAACACACAGACAAGATCTAATGCTCTCCGTATGGAACCACTTTAATGCTAAATAAATAATATACAAATGGCCACTCACATTAAGAAGCACTCATGAGCCGAGTGTATGCTGTGTCAGTATCAAGTGTACAGTGATGAGGATCGGGGTAACGTCCTGCGTAGCTCCTTTATATGTACTCTGGGAATATTTTTTTAATTTATCCTTAGTGCTGGCTTGCATATGTTAGGTTTATTTTATTGTTTTTTCCAGCGCTGAATACTTTCACTGTTTATTTGCTCTCTTCAACTATCCTAGACATCGAAGCTATAGAGGTAACAGACCGACCCAAATCTATCCAGCGGCTCCTGCGGGGGTGAGCGCTACATATATATATATATATATATATATATACACATACATATACACACACACACACACACTGCTCAAAAAAAATATAAAGGAACACTTTTGAATCAGAGTATGATTTTTTTTTTATGCAGAATTAAGTTACAAAAATAAATATTAACAACTTTATCAGTTCCCCTCAGCACAGCCTCACCTGTGCTCACCAATGCAAACTCACCTGTGCCCCCCCCATTGAGGACTCACTGTGCCCCCCCCATTGAAGACTCACTGTGCCCCCCCCATTGAAGACTCACTGTGCCCCCCCCATTGAAGACTCACTGTGCCCCCCCCATTGAAGACTCACTGTGCCCCCCCCCATTGAAGACTCACTGTGCCCCCCCCCCATTGAAGACTCACTGTGCCACCCCCATTGAAGACTCACTGTGCCACCCCATTGGTGGCCAGATCATGACAGGAAGAAGAGAAGAGCCGCAGGATCACCGAGCGGTATAGCCCGCTCTGCTCGCTCTCACACACAGCCCCGCCTCCTCCTAATCTTGCGCCTGTAATAGACAGAACACATCCCAGCATTGGACCCACATTCTGTCTATTACAGGCGCAGGGTTAGGAGGAGGCGGGGCTGTGTGTGAGAGCGAGCAGAGCAAAGGAAAGTTCAATGTAAGCTGTTACAGCAGGCTATACCGCTCGTTGATTCCGCTGGTCTTTTCTTCTTGTCATGATCTGGCCACCAATGGGGGGGGCACAGTGAGACTTCAATGGGGGGGCACAGTAAGTCCGCAATGGGGGGGGCACAGTGAGTTCGCAATAGGGGGGCACAGGTGAGTTTGCATTGGTGAGCACAGGTCAGCCTGTGCTGAGGGGAACTGATAAAGTTGTTAATATTTATTTTTGTAACTTAATTCTGCATAAAACATTCAAGTGTCATTTCAGGAGATAATTTATGAGGGCGTGATTAACGGCAGAATTAGGGGCATGGTAGGGGTTGGGCGGGGCAACAGGTGGCAAAAACCCTTGAGGCCTGGCTAGTGGCTTAAGACTTGAAATTTTGAGCCGTCTTAGGACATTAGTGATACCCTGAATATTCAAATTCTGCCGGTGAAGAAATATTCCTAGCTCAACTTACCAGCCAGCCTGAGACAAACTGAATTGTCCTGTCTAACAGTTCAAATTAAAAAATAGGATTTTTTTTTAATACAGCTTACCTGTAAAATCCTTTTTTTGGAAATACATCACTGAAACACAAAGCCTTAATTACTTAATGGGTTATGTAGTCACCACAGGTGATTGGACACTGACAAACCCAATTAAAATTCCCAAATGTAGAGCACCTTAGTTTTGTAGCAAATCAATAAGTGTTTCATTTTAACTCCGAAGAGGGGTGGGAGCTCTGTGTCCCATGATGTATTCCCAAGAAAAGGATTTTACAGGCAAGCTGTATTAAAAAATCCTATTTTCTTGATCATACATCATGGGACACAGAGCCTTAATTACCTAAAGTGTACTCTCCATCCCAAATTGTTTTTTTTCCCCATTATTGTGCTCATTAGACCTAAAAAAAGAAAAAAAATCTGTTTTTACTCATCTGGAAATGCCTGTTACTATGCGGTTCCACAAAATCTGCCTTTGGAATCACCTAGGATTCTGACATCTCCCTCTAATGCTCCTGGGAAATGTGTGTCATTTCCCAGGATGCAGTGCACTACCCAATTATCACTCCCCATCCAAGACTTCCAGGAAGTAAGAGCTTGTGGGCTTCACAATGCCCACAAGCAAAATGACAACGGTTTGGACATAGTTTTATAAACTATCTTTTTTGAATAACTATGTGGAGCGGCGGCGGATTGTAAAATAGTAAGTGACCGGATTTATATTATAAAAACGCATGATGAAAGGACATACATTTAAAAAATGCTAATTGTGGTTGGAACCCCACTTTCAGGGGATGTCCCATAGCAATGCTAAAAGGGGAGGGAGACACAGATCAGAATAAGACCGCCATCGAGCCAGAGGATTTATACTGCTGCCTGCTGCCTGTTGCCTCTTACATCTACCTGATAGAATTTGGTAAATGTATGGACCGAAGACCAAGTAGCAGTCTTACAGATCTGAGCCATAGAGGCCTGGTGATGCACTGCCCATGGAGCACCAACTACTCTGGACGAGTGCGCTTCCACCTGAAAAGGAGGAATCTTCTTTTCTAAACCATAGACCTGAATGATGACTTGTCGAATCCACCTTGCAATAGACAGGTGCATTCGTTTTCGTCCGAATTTCAGGTATTTTCGTTGTCGTTTTAACAAATGAAAACTAATGCGCAGAATAGGAAAACCGAAAGATCCGACATTAACAAATGCTTTATTTTCATTTTTGTTGCAACAACAGTTCGATATAGATAGGAGATTCGACATGACGCTGACAATAACAATCTGTGTCTACCGAACCTGTGTCGAATGTGCCTAACCTTAATTCTATTAGTCCAAGAGATGATGATGACGATGATGAATCCTATTAATGGCAAACTTCCGAGAATGACACTTTTTGGGTTCACACCAAGAAAAAATATGCTTTCCAGATGAGCCTGGAGGCCAGCTTCCTAGCATTAATCAGGGTGGATCGGACTGGTCCCGAGAGCCCACGTTTCTTCAGAATGTGGGTCTTAACAGCCAAACCATCAAATTTAGACTTTGTAAGGCAGGATGGAATATTGGACCCTGTGAGAATAGGTCTGGGCATAATGGAAGAATCCAAGGTCTTCCTACTGCCATCCTTACAACTTCTCGTACCAGGGTCTCCTGGGCCAAGCCAGGGTGACCAAAATCACAGACTTTCCTTCCTTCTTGACTCTCTGAAGGAATCCTGGGGAGAGCGGTACTGGAGGGAACGTATAAATCAGGGAATACCGATCCCATGGGGATTGTCAGAGCATCTGAGCCTTGAGCATAGGGATCTCTTGTTCAACACAAAACTGTCTAGTTTTACGTTGAACCTGGAAGCCAACAGGTCCACATTTGGGGTTCCCCATTTCTGACATATGATTTGAAATATGTCGGGGTGTAGAGACCATTCTCCTGGACTTAGTTGCTGGCGGCTTAAAAAATCTGTCTGCCAATTTTCTACCTCTGGAATTAAGACTGCAGATAGGTTAGGAATATGCCTTTCTGCCCAGGCCAAGATGTGATTCACCTCTTTTTGGGCATCCAGACTTCTGGTGCCTCCTTGGCGATTGATATACAGTTGCCACAAAAAAGTATGTGAACCCTTTTGGAATGATATGGATTGGTCATAAAATGTGATCTGATCGTTATCTAAGTCACAACAATAGACAATCACAGTCTGCTTAAACGAATAACACAAATAATTAAATGTTACCATGTAAACATTCACAGTGCAGGTGGAAAAAGTATGTGAACCCTTGGATTTAATAACTGGTTGAACCTCCTTTGGCAGAAATAACTTCAACTAAACATTTTCTGTAGTTGCAGATCAGACGTGCACAACGGTCAGGAATAATTCTTGACCATTCCTCTTTACAGAACTGTTTCAGTTCAGCAATATTCTTGGGATGTCTGGTGTGAATCGCTTTCTTGAGGTCATGCCACAGCATCTCAATCGGGTTGAGGTCAGGACTCTGACTTGGCCACTCCAGAAGGCGTATTTTCTTCTGTTTAAGCCATTCTGTTGTTGATTTACTTCTATGCTTTGGGTCGTTGTCCTGTTGCAACACCCATCTTCTATTGAGCTTCAGCTGGTGGACAGATGGCCTTAAGTTCTCCTGCAAAATGTCTTGATAAACTTAGGAATTCATTTTTCCTTCGATGATAGCACTCCATCCAGGCCCTGACGCAGCAAAGCAGCCCCAAACCATGATGCCCCCACTACCATACTACACAGTTGGGATGATGTTTTGATGTTGGTGTGCTGTGCCTCTTTTTCTCTACACATAGTGTTGTGTGTTTCTGCGGAACAATCAACTTTGGTTTCATCTGTGCACAGAATATTTTGCCAGTACTGCTGTGGAACATCCAGGTGCTCTTGTGCAAACTGTAAAACGTGCAGCAATGTTTTTTTGGACAGCAGTGGCTTCTAGGTCTTCTAAGAGCTATTTTGTGTGAGGCATCATTCACATCAGGCAATTCTTCTTGTGAAAAGAAAACCCAGAACAGGTGTGTATTGTTTATAGGGCAGGGCAGCTGTAACCAACACCTCCAATCTCATCTCATTTGATTGGACTCCAGTTGGCTCACACCTCACTCCAATTAGCTCTTGGAGATGTCATTAGTCTAGGGATTTACATACTTTTTCCACCTGCACTGTGAATGTTTACATGGTTTGTTCAATAAAAACATGGTAATATTTAATTATTTGTGTGTCATTAGTTTAAGCAGACTGTGATTGTCTATTGTTGTGACTTAGATGAAGATCAGATCACATTTTATGACCAATTTGTGCAGAAATACATATATCATTCCAAAGGGGTTGACATACTTTTTGTGGCAACTGTAGGCTATGGCCGTAGCATTGTCAGATTAAACCCGAACATGCCAGCCTTGCAGTCTGCAAGACCAAACTTTGAGGGCCAAAAGAATTGCCCGAATCGCCAAAATGTTGATGGGTAGGAGCTTTTCAGCCCCAGACCCCTTTCCCTGGGCAAATGCTTCTTCTAACACTGCCCCCCAGCCTAAAAGGCTGGCATCTGTGGTTACCACTTTTAAGGTAACTGGAGTGAAGGATTTACCTTCCGATTTTGGGGGAGCAACCACCAATTGCGGCTCTGGCGAACCCCTGGAGATAAGATCCAGGCCTGAACATCCTTGTTCCAAGTTGACAGAATTCCGACCTGTAACGGTCTTGAGGGAAACTGGGCGTGAGGGACAGCCTCGATTGAGGCTACCATCTTTCCCAATAATCTCATGCATAGATGGATGGAAGGACTTCTTTTCACCTTTAGCACTCGGACCAAGTCTCCTATGGCTTTTGCCTTCGGCTTGGGAAGTAATGCCTTGCTTTGTGAAGTGTTTGTAATCATGCCCAAGTACTCCTGCCTTCTATGAGGCTGGAAGAAAGATTTTTGCAGATTGAGGACCCAGCCTAGGTACTCTAACTATTCCACTGTGCTGTGCATATTGTGGTCCAAGTGTGCGGCGGACTGATCTATGATCAACAGATTGTCCAGGTAGCCTGTTACTGCTATGCCTCGTGCCTTTAGCCTTGCCAGGGCCAGTATTTTTGTGAACAGTCGAGGTGCTGTAGCCAGCCCGAAAGGAAGGGCCACAAACTGAAAGTGGCACTGATCCGCCACAAACCTTTGGTGAGCGGGAAATATTGGCACATGTAGATACCCATCTCTGATGCCCATTGATGCCAGGAATTCCCCTCCCTGAGGGTGGAAACAACTGAACGAACAGACTCCATGCGAAAGGAGCGAATGTTCAGAAATTGATTCAGACTTTTCAGATCTAGGATAGGTCTGACATCCCTGTTTGGTTTTGGAACCGTAAACAGGTTTGAATAGAATCCTGACCCCTGATCCTCTGGAGCCAACTCCAAGATTACCCCTTGGGACAACAGGTGTTCCGAGGCCAACAGTAGAGGCCTTCTTTTTTCTGGATCTTTGACAACTCCTGATCTCAGAAAACGGGGTGGTGGAAGTTCTCAGAATTCTAGCTTGTAGCCCGAGGACACTGTGGAGATGACCCACTTGTCCTCAACTTCATTACGCCAGGCATTTGCAAAATGCAGCAGCCTTCCCCCCACTCGTTCTTTTCTGCCCTTGGGCTTGGCTCTGGGCTTTTCCCCTAGTGTTAGACTGGGGAGGCTGTCACCACTGCCTGGAGACAGTTTCCTGGGGCTGGAGAAAGAGTACATTTAAATGAGGGACGCTTGCTCTTCTTAAATGGCAATAGAGTAAACTTGCCTCCGGTAATCTTTTGGATGTATTTATCCAGCTCATCCCCAAAAGGGGAACGCTGCCAAGTATTTCTTGCAAGAAGCCTCGGCCTCCCAATGTTTTAACCAAAGGGAGCTGCGCATGTGTACCTGCAGGAGATTCAAGCGAGATGCTTGAACAGAGTCCATAATCGCATCAATCGCAAAACACAAGGCCTTAGGAAGGTCCTCATAAACCTCAATCTCCTCTGTAAGGAGGAGGTTAATCATCTACTTCATTTGTTCCTTGAGGAACTGACATACACCAATGGCTGCAACTGCAGGTCGTACTACAGCCCCAGCCATGGAAGAGGAGGCTTTTTATCAGTTGGATCCTTAAAACCCTGCATGTTGTCTAAAGGACAGGTCAGGTTTTTTGTTTGCACAAGAAATAGCTGCATCAATAGCAGGTACCCCCCATTTCTTGGCGAAACCTTCCTCCATAGGATAAAAGAGGGAAAACTGCCTAGGGGGAGAAAACAGTTTATCTGGGTGAACCCAGTCATCATACATCAGTTTATCCAGCAAGGGATGAACTGGAAAGGCGCATGCAGACTGCAGGGATTTCCAGGATCCCAAAAGAGGAAACAGAGGGCCTAGAAGCTTTAACAGGAATCAATTTGTAAGTGGCACGCACCATCTCTGCATAATATTGCACCTGCATCTTTAGCGACTGAAGTCGCAGGAACCCTCTCATCCTCTGAGTCCTCAGACTGCACATGATCCTCAGCTCCAGAGAGGGATTTTTCACCCTCAGAAGGCTCATCTGAAAAGAGAGCCAGAGCAGATGAAGGGGATCTACCCCGTTTTCTGCTATCTCTCAAGGAGGTTGCGACAATATTAGCAATCCCTCCTTCTAAGCCATCCAAAGCAACTTTTAAAGCGTCCTTAGTGACATATACATGAGCTGCCATAGGATAAGCTGCAAAACCAGACAGGGGCTTATCCTGTGAGGCTGCTATCAGGCTGCCAGAGGGGAATGGTAAACTGCAGGCAAGCCCAGAATCCATAGCCGTACACAGGGATTTTCTGGTGCCTCTTACTCACCCTAGACCCTCTTCTTGGGAACATAATCCTTACTGCAAAGCAAAGGTACTATCCACAAATACAATCACTGTTGTGCTATAGTCTTACAATACACAAAACATCAGCTCGCTGCACAACCTGATGCCGAGTAGGAGTCTTAGGTTTACCTGGTTCAATCCACAGGGATGCTTACAGCCCACAGCTCTGTGTCCATGCTGCTTACAGAAGGCTCTGGCGTGCTGGGCCTTTGAACCAGCCTCTTGGCGCCTGCACACAGGTGTCCTGCATTGCGCACGGATCACTAGCAACCACTTGGCCCTCCCCATATCCAGTTTTCATTCAGACAGTAATGTCTAGGCAGCACCCAGGAGACTAGGAAGAGGGGGGGGGATTACTGGGGGTCATCATTATAGACCACTGTATGCGTATTGTGACAGAGCCTGCAGCAGAAGGTGGCGAGTCATGTTATATTTGACCGACTTCACTCAGCATGTATCCTGGAAGGCTATGTAAGAAAACACAAGTTTTGCACTTACTCCCTCCAGTGGTGAGAACCAGGAAAGACATCCTACTCAAAAGAAGATAATACCTAAATAAAATTATCCACTTCTTATCTTATCCACGCCACAGGAAAGCTACTAATAGTAGTTCCAGCTGTCACCCATCACGGCGGGTAAGTTCTGCCACCCTTAGGTTTACAAAGGGCTTTATTAGAGAAAACCTCATACCTTCACCTGTAGAAGACTCTGCCAGAAACTTTTTGTGCCACAGATGTATTAGTAAAACACAGTCTGGATCCCAGAGCCCAGACCTCTGCAGAGAGACATTACAGGCAAACTTTTTTCTTCCTTAACACAAGGCCCGGGTACCAACCATCTTAGGCCTTTGATATCAGCCCGAGGAATGGATCTGGTTACAGCTCCTAGGTCTCCGCAGCCAGACCATCAAAAGAGCAGTTTTCTGCTGTTGAGTGTGACCAACCATCTTAACACTGGCAAAAAAACAGAGGTACTTTCCATTTGGGAGGGGTTATATAGGGGAGGAACTCAATTCTACATGGGTTTGCCAGTGTCCAATCACCTGTGGTGACTACATAACCCATTAAGTAATTAAGGCTCTGTGTCCCATGATATATGATCAAGAAAGAGGTATTTAGAAGTTTAGATTTATCTTGATAGTGACACAAGAGGAATGGTATATGAGAAAGGACTGGCAGTAATGTTTTCTGAAGTTTAAAGTATGCTGGCAGTGCTGTCCCAGGGCCAGGAGAGGCAGGGCGGCCGCCCTGACAACCTCTCAATGGGTGGCACCCAGGGCAGACCGCCCGATCCCTGTGGGTAAAAAAAAATAAAAATCAGTGTATAACACGCCGGCGCGGTTTACCCTCTCTCTGTCTTCAGTAAATACGGTAATTGTTCAAATTAATTCCCCATCTCCCCCACTCTCTACTTTTTCTCCTCTCCCTCCTTTTGTGTGACAGAAAATAGTGTCCCTGAAATATACAAGTTGAGGAAATGATGAATACATTCCCCTTTCCCAATGCCAGGCAGCCCTACAGTAAAAATATTTATAGACTAAATTTCAATCCCCCTTCAGACCTCATTGGTCTTTTCCAGTGCATCTTTCTCCAGGAACAAGAGGGAAAGGGCAGACAGCAGCTAAAATATACAAGGGGAAGGGAAGAGAGGCACCAAGCATCCGCTGGTGTTAAAAAGCACACAAATATATACACTCACAATGTGTAACAGGCAGTGAGATGCAGAGGGTATCAGGAGTAGTCCAGGCAAAGTTGAAACCAACAATGCAGAGGACTGATGGAGCAGTGAAGCCAGGATTCGGAAGTTCCTGTCAGTGGATGCCACAGAGAGAGCAGTCAAGCTTAACAAATGACCCGTCAACCCAAAGAGCTGTGTAGCCAATCGAGATGCATTTCAGAGGCAAGCCACACCTCCTTCATTAAACTCAGTGTTCCCGATTGCTGCTACACCAGACCAGTGCATCCAGCAACCGTTTTCCTGATCGCTGCCACACCAGTGCCAGTAGACCAGTGTAAGTGAGGAAGTGTGTCCCTGATCACCCCGTCACCAGTGTAAGCCAGCAACAGTGTTTTTTTTGATTACTGATAACAAAGTCCCAGTGTCACTAGACTAGTGTAAGTCAGCAACTGTGCTCCTGATCACCACCACAACAGTTCTAGTCTCACCAGACTAGTACAGCAAACAATAGTGTACCTGATCACCAATACACCAATGCATTGTGTGGTTGCCGTCTTCTGCCTCAGAGAAACAAGTGTACCGCTGCTGTGTGGCATGGCCGGCTCATCATGCTCGTCCTGTTTAACCACTTAAGGACCCCCGCACGCACATATACGGCCACAGAATGGCACGTACAGGCACAAGGGCGTAAATTTACGTCCCCGCCTAAGTGCGGTTCGGGGGTCCCATCGGGACCCCCTCCGCGGCGTGCGGGGGTCCCCCTGTCTCCGGGAGCGATCCGGGATCTGCGGGCGGATGTCGGCGAATATCCGCCCCCCCGCGATCGCTCCCAGCCAATGGGAGCGCGCTCCCAACCTGTCACTTCCTCCTCCTGTGTTTACACAGGAAGGAGGAAATGATGTATTCTCTCATCGCAGCGCTGTTTCCCAGCGCTGCTGATGAGAGAAGACATCACAAGTAAGTGTGCACCAACACAACACTGACACACACTCACATAGGCATATTAACCCCTTGTGATCGCCCCCCCCCACCCCCCCTGTCACAGTGTCACTGAATGCAGTGATCTAATCACTGCATTTAGTGTCAGTGTGACAGGCAGTGTAAAAAACAGTTAGTGTTAGGTTCAGGATAGCCCCCCCACCCCCCCTAATAAAGTTTTAACCCCCTGATCACCGCCCTAGTTAACCCTTTCACTCCCTATTGCCAGCGTCACTAAGCGATCATTTTTCTGATCGCTGTATTAGTGTCGCTGTTCCCGCTAGGTAGCTATTTTTTTTTTATTGCGATTTTTTTTTTTACTAAAGACATGTGGCTAAATAAATTTTGGCCTAAATGTTTGACTAAAATTTAGTTTATTTGATTTTTTTTTTAACAAAAAGTAAAAAATAGTGTTTTTTTTCAAAAATGTCGCTCTATTTTTGTATATAGCGCAAAAAATAAAAATCGCAGAGGTGATCAAATACCACCAAAAGAAAGCTCTATTTGTGGGAAGAAAAGGACGCAAATTTTGTTTAGGAGCCACGTCGCACGACCGCGCAATTGTCTGTTAAAGCGACGCAGTGCCGAATCGCAAAAACACCTTGGGTCATTTACCAGCGTATTGGTCCGGGTCTTAAGTGGTTAAGTAGACGCACCTTAGAGAGGATTCTGAAGAGGAATCTAGATCCCCTACCTCCTTTGAAGCTGATTCAGCTTCAGGAGGATGATATCAGAGGGGAAGGTCACTCCTCCAGAGCCTCAAGGTATAAGTCGTCTCTGGCTGGTGGTGATAATTTGCTCAAAAGCCATTTACAAAACCATGGAGATTGAGGAAGAAAAAAATACAGCTGTCAAAAGCATGATGTATGAGGGCTCTCATGCGAAGGAGTCTTTCCAATTCATACCCCTCTTGTTGAAGCCATAAAGTTAGAATGGCAGAACCCAGAGAGAAAGCACAAAGTGCCAAAACTTAATGCACCCCTCTAAAATCTCCAAAAATATATATCTCAGACTTGGCTTTCGATGATCTGGGCACACTGAAGGAACCAATGTATAAGAAGGCGGAGATGTCCCACTCAGTAGAGCCTGGGATTCTACCTCACCAGCTTAAAACCAGCTTTAGTGGCAACTTGTGTGGTAGTGATGGACGAACATCTGACAGACGATTCGCGAATGCTAACTGCAAACTTTTGCAAATGTTCGCGTACTGCAAGTTCGCGGCGGGCCCCATTGACTTTAATAGCAGGCAAACATTAAAAACCTGCAGGTTATATTTGCAGCCACAAAATACTAACTGTGCACAAATGGTCCCACAACATGGGCACTAACCTACCAGAAGTATTAAGCGAAAAAACGGATACAGAAGTAAGTGCCGGCCATTACAGGTCCCAAAAATTAGCCGACATGCATTCACCTGACAGCAAACAACTTTGTATTCTGTGGCTGGTGGTACATTAGGCATTCACCGGATACAGAAGTAAGTGTCAGGCATTACAGGCCCCAAAAATTAGCCCATGGCCACAGGCGTTCACCTGACAGCAAACAACTTTGTATTCTGTGGTCTATTGTATTTGTATACAATAGGCATTCACCGGATACAGAAGTGTCGGCCATTGTGCAATTGTCACTTTCACTCTCCCTCATCTTCCTTCTCCCCACTCTCTTCTTATTTACCCCTGTGTTGTCACTTTTATGTATTTTTTTGTTTAGTGTAGCACGTTTGTCACAGTGTGATTAGTAGGGTGTAGGTCCTCGGGCCTGCCCTGAACGTCTTGAAGTGGGTGGACATGGCCCTCTGGCTTAGTTCGCCTGCTCTCATGGGGTCTTCCTTTGGGGGAGCCCCATCTAGTACTTGGGTGGGTCAGTTTCGGCCGCCCATCACAGGCCCCAAAAATGTGAAGTATTAAGCGAAAAACCGGATACAGAAATACGTGCTGGCTATTACAGGTCCCAAAAATTAGCCGACAGGCATTCACCTGACAGCAAATAACTTTGTATTCTGTGACTGGAGGTATATTAAGCTATTCACCGGATACAGAAGTGTCAGCCAGTACAGGCCCAAAATATTAGCCCACAGGCATTCACCTGAATTTGAATCAAACATGGTCTACTGGTCACGTGTTGAATCCCTCCGAGATCCATGCCTCATTCATTTTTAGAAATGTGAGGTAGTCAACACTGTTGTGAGCTAGGCGAGTGCACTTATCGGGCATGACCCCCCCCTGCTGCACTGAACGTCCTTTCGGAAGAGACACTGGACAAAGGGCAAGCCAACAGTTCCATTGCAAATTGTGCAAGCTCTGGCCATAGGTCAAGCCTTCCCACCCAGTAGTCCAGGGGTTCATTACTTCTCAGTGCGTCCATATCGGCTGTTAACCCGATGTAGTAGGACACCTGTCGGTTTAGGCGTTCCCTGATGATGGAACCCGGAGGACAGCCATCAATGGGTCGGCTGAAAAAATGATCTCATATCATTAGTGACCAACACATCTCTTCAAACCGCCCTCTTCTTGCAGGCGCTGTTGGATTGGTACCCTAAACTGTTTCTCTATGAGTGGAAATTCCTCTGCCAGCGCACGCAAAAGCAGAATTCAGCATTTCTCGAAGCAAGGCCTGGAAGTGCTGCATTCTGATAGCCCTCTGTGATGGTGGTAACATTTCCACCATGTTTTGTTTGTACTGGGGGTCTAAGTATGTTGCCACCCAGTACTGGTCCCTGCCTTTTATACTGGAGTCCCTCTTAAAACCCTGGAGCATGAAGGCCGCCATTTGCACTAAACTGGAAGCAATGTAGTGGCCTGTCTCCTGCTCATCATCCAGGATAATGTCATCCTCCTTCTCCTCCCCCCATCCACGGACAACACCAGGGATCCCAGAAAGGGTTAAAGCATGCTCTTCTTGCTCCTCTTCATCCGCCCCGGCACCATCCTCCTCTGTCTCCTCTTCAGACTCCCGTTGTTGACTTGTCTCAGGTGGAGTAGCCCCCCCTGGGAATTCATCCAGCATTGCGACTTTCTCATCTTTCTGCTCCTGCTTGATCAATTTTTTTTATATATATATTTTTTGTTTTGTTGTGATTTTTACTATTACCGCAGAAATTGATTTATCATCTACCGACAGAGCCAAAAAAGCCCTTGCGTTGGGCCAAACATAGGTTTTATTCTTGCGCTGACAAACCAGGCACAATGTTGGCCAGAAAACGTAATGCCATGGGCCGTCATTTAGCCGGAGGTGCTCCTTCTGCCAATCCAACCAGGGTTGCGGCAGCTTTCACAGATTTTCTGACCACTTTATACGAGAGACCATCCCCCTTTCCCATCGATTTAGCAGAGGCCTTTTTCCATGACATACATATCCCCCCTATTTTATCTGCAGCCCAGGTGGCCCTTAATGTGGACATAACTGAGCTTGAGGTAGCCCAGGCTATCAAAAGCATTTGTTTATCCAAGGCCCTGGTCCAGATGGCTTCTCTGGCCTCTACTACCGAAAATTCTCCTCCCTTCTGCTCCCCCACTTGACGGCTTACTTTAATAGTATGAAACAGGGAGCTCTGCCATCCCCAGATTCCTTACGAGCACACATTTCCATTATTCCAAAAACCAATGCGGAAGCCCATAGCCCCCAAGGTTTCCGTCCCATTTCCTTGCTGAATGAGGATATAAAACTTCTGGGCAAGATCCTATGTTCACGCATCAATAAATACCTTCATTCTCTGATCCACAGGGATCAGGTTGGCTTTGTGCCTGGACGCCAGGCTGGAGACAATATCAGAAAGGTGGTCCACTTGATTTCCTTATTGCACCATTGTAAAATCCCAGGATTTCTTCTTGCGCTCGACATGTATAAAGCTTTCAATTCCCTTTCATGGGACTATCAGTGTTATGTGCTCCAACGTTGGGGCTTTGGAGACTCGGTTCTCACCTGGTTGAGCGCACTTTATGCCTCCCCTTCTGCTGCAGTCCATTACCTCTTCATTCCATCCATCCAGGAATTTATATTCTTGGCAAATCTAATTTGCCACAAAAGATGGAGAAATCTTCTGGAAAAGTTAACTTTGCAGAGATCCCATCTTTCTGGGCGACCAAACATGCTGGGAAACCCCACTGATGCTTGATATTATGTACCCTCAACTGCTCAGTGAGGGGTTTGAGATGTCTCCTCCTAGCTAGAGTCTCCCAGGCCAAGTCCGGAAAGATTTGTATCTCTATCATTGTGGATTATAGGCGGCTTTCTCCTTAATTTTAACCAAATCTCCTCCTTGTCCTCATAGTGCCTGAACCTAACAATAATATCTCTTGGTCTTTCACTTGTGTTATCTTTAAATCTGCCTAGGCGGTGTACCCGCTCATTTTTGAGGGGTTTCCCAGCCCTGTCTTCCAGGAGAGGGGTGAACAATGTGTTCATAATGAGTCTTAGATCTTCTCCCCTTTCTCCCCTTTCTTCCTTTATTGATCGAATTCTCAAATTTTGTCTTCTGTTCCGATTTTCCTGGTCCTCCAGTCGATATTGTAGGTTCCTTTGGTTCAACTTCATGGCAGAGTATTGATTCTTTAATTGGTCTAGTTCAGAGTCTTGTTTTTCCATTTTTTTTTCTACTTCTTCTACTCTAGACAAAATATGGTTTATATCCGCTCTCAAACCACTGATTTCCTCTTTAATGGCATTTTCCAACCTTCTTAACATTCTAGCGAGGTCTCCCATCGTTGGTATGTGCCGCTCGGCACTCAAGTCTTCCACATGACTTGCTTCCTGTTCCCCATCCGTGGACACATCTGTGGGTTGTGGATTTATTCCTCCCCCTCCTTTTTTTGAAGTCCCAGCTTTTCCAGTTTTCTTTTCATTTACAGGGCTGTTAGTGCCTCCTCCCTGGGACATATACTGTCTTATTCGTATGAGTCAGCTTGATGCCCAAATAATCTAAAGTTGAGCTAGCCCACTGGTACGGAAAGCAGGATTGGAGATGTGCGACCAGGGGGCCTGGGAGGGAAATGTTTAACGCCACCATTTTATTGGGGTTAATCTGGAGCCCCGAAATAGCAGAAAAGCGGGCCAAAAGAGATTGTAAATTGGGTAGGGAGACGATCGGATTGGTGAGGGTCAAGAGAATGTCATTCGCAAACATGTTTACTTTATAATTATCACCTGCATATGGAATTCCAGTAATGTTCGGCTCAGCTCTAAGACCCATAGCCAGAGGCTCAAGAGCCAAAATAAAGAGAACTGGGGAGGAGGGCAACCCTGCCGCGTTCTCCTGGAGATGGGGATTGGAGGGGACAAACAGCCTGCATAAAGGGGAGGGCGAGCACGCTGGGGGAATGAGGGGGAAGGGTGGGGAGTGGGGATCCCTTAGGTCAAGGGTGGTACCCCCATCTAGTAAAGACCGGGCCCAAGGAGAAGGGAAGGGCTTAGGCGGGGGGAGGCGCGGGTTAGTACCACCTCAAAAAGGAGAACCGGTGGGTATGGGGCACAATGAGCCCCACGGTTCAGAGGCTTTAGATAGGCCTGGGAGGGGGGATGGGGGAGGTGGGTAGGGACTTAGGGGAAGGGGGAGGAGGGAGGGGGAGGGAAAAGGGAAGATGGCTCCTAGGAACTGCTTAAGAAACTTTAAGTCCGGCAGAGTTAAATGGCGGAAGTAAAGTTCCTATCCTATAACGTAAAAGGCCTGCATTCTAGGGGAAAAAGAATGCAGATTTTAGAGGAAATCAAACAATACAGGGCAGATGTGGTCCTTATACAGGAATCACACCGGACTCTGAATTCAAACATAAAACTGTATTCCCCTACATACCCCACCTGGTACTACGGAGATGCCATAACAAATCATGCTAGAGGAGTGGCTATCGGTTTTGCCAGAGGGGTAGATTTCGCCCTCAAGGCAAGACTGACAGACCCAGAGGGCAGATACCTATTCCTGAAAGTAAAAATCGGGAATAATTACTATACTCTTGCTAATATATATATATGCTCCCAATAGACAGCCTATAAAGTATTTAAATAGGATTTTAGATAAAATAAAAACATTCGCAGAGGGACACATAATACTGATGGGAGACTTAAACTTTGTTTTGGACCCGAAAGAGGATAGTACCTGCCTGAGGAGGGAGACAAATAACACATACCTACAAAGACTTAAACGAAAAATGGTAGACTGCCAGGTGGTTGATGTCTGGCGGGCCTTCCACCCTAGAAAGCGGTTCTTTTCCCCACCCCATGGAACGTACTCCAGAATCAACTACGCGCTGGTAGATCATAGGCTGTTGGATCATGTCACTGAAACGGGAATAGGTATAATGACTATATCGGACCATGCCCCTATTATGATGAAAATTAAAACGGCTCATATAGATATCAAACAGATGACATGGCGCCTCAACGATTACCTGATCCGAGATTGGAGTCGAGAGGGTGGAGAAAGAATTAAAACAATTCTTTGAAATAAATGAAAGATGAAATCTCCATGGCAATGCTGTGGGAATCGCACAAGGCTTTCTTTGGGCATGTTAACCTATTGATTGGTTACATCATTTTTGGGTTCACGGAGTCATAATTCTGCACCCCTGGATTGCGAGTACCATTTGAAACCTTTGAAAAGCCTCTCAGATCCTGGAAACAAACGTTTGATGACACCACACAGAGGATAAAGGGAAGACAGCCTTCAATCTGTCCATGCCTTTGAGACCCTCCACCGTATGGTGAGTTACGGGTCCACAGAATCTGGTAGGAGTATTTCACCATTTTCATATTACCAAGATGTTGGATTGTATTCTCTGAAGTATCTGAATCTAACTGTGTCTACTGAGAGAGGGATTGACATCATTGTGATCCACAGATTGTGAGGACTCATATCTTCTCCCTGTGATTGTCCTGTGACTGTCATCATTTGACCCTAATTCAACCCCTGTGGTCTTTTGGACTATCTCAGGCGCTGCCTATTCAGAGGACTAATTACTACTCGCAACCGTATACACTGTGGTTTACATATATTTTTTTTTAAATGTTAGCATTGTGATTATAGATTATTATTTATACATTGGCCCAAGTTCAAATAAGCTTGTGACCCTGACTCACATTGAATATATTCACATATATGTTCACTTTTTTGTTTGGTTGATCATCACCACCTATAGAGATATATATTTATATATTTTTTGCATCTTTTGATAAAGATCACTTGAATACGAGACACCCCTGTTATTAGTGGGAAGTGGGACACTCAGCCCTTGTCTTCAATATCCACTTCATAAGTGGAATTATTTCACTTTTGGCGCTACACTTATCTTTTTTGCCCTAAAAAATATGACTGTCGATAAGAGCCCTGGGCCAGACGGGTTCACGGTTCTGTACTATAAGAGGTTTAGTGAAATATTAATACCTAGGCTATGTAAGTACTTTAATGGTCTGGGTACTAAATATGAACTCAGCCCAGAAGTCTCAGCAGCAACAGTTGCAATCATTTTGAAAGAAGGTAAGGATAGATCCCTCGGTTCTGGATACAGACCCATATCTCTCTTGAACATGGATACAAAACTTTTTGCAAAAGTATTGGCAGATCGATTAAAAGGAGTAATGCAGGGCCTGGTCCATCCAGACCAGGTGGGGTTAGTTTCCAACAGGGAAGGAAAAGATAATGCTATTAGGGCACTGCTCCTGATGCAAAAGATCAAGAGAGATGGGATCCCCAGTCTATACCCGTCAGATGCTGAGAAAGCCTTTGACAGGGTAGACTGGGGACTCATGATACATACATTAGGAGCAGTAGGTCTAGGGAACAGGTTTATAAACTGGACCAAGACACTATACCATCAGCCTACAGCAAGATGTAAGATCAACGGCACCCTCTCAGGAACTATTGAGTTGAATAATGGGACTAGACAGGGGTGCCCTTTGTCCCCCCTTCCCTTCATACTCTCCCTCGAACCTTTACTGGCCACGATAAGAAACGACCCCGAAATCAAGGGGATCCGGGCCGGCGGTGAGGAGCATAAGCTATCCGCTTTTGCGGACAACATCTTGTTCTACATCACAGACCCGGTAAAAACTATCCCTAAGTTACTTCAGACATTAGAACAATACGGGGCTATTTCTAATTTTAAGATAAATGTGACCAAATCCGAGATATTAAATATAAACCTCAATAAAAATGAAGTGAGACTTGTTAAAGAGATCTGTGCCTTTCCCTGGAAGAAAGAACTAAATTATTTAGGGATTAAATTAGAAAACACGGATAGGAAGATCTATAAGATCAATTGTATACCACTATTAAATGAAATCAAAAACGAATTAAAAAAATATTATAAATAAACCCATCTCATGGGTGGGTCGTATCAACATTTTAAAGATGATTTATATTCCTAAAATATTGTATACATTTCAGTTATTACCAATCCTACTACCCCCCCAATACTTGAATATGTTAAACTCCGTGGTAATGAACTTTGTCTGAAAAAATAGAAAGCATAGAATCTCCCTTTTAAACCTGAAACAGGACAAACAGGATGGTGGCCTGGCGGTCCCCGATATTAAAAGTTATTACAAGGCGGCAGTACTTTCACGGGCGGTAGAATGGGCTAGTTACAAAAAAAGAGAAAAGGTGGGTACAAAACGAGAAATCCCAAACCACGACTCAACTAAGAAAAATTTTATGGATACCAGCACAATATCGAGCACTGAAGCACAATATATTTGAATTGACAAAAAGCACATTGAAAATGTGGGATAGGGTTCTGACACTTAACAGTAAATTCAATTCTCCACTCATAAATCTCAAGGAAAATCCATATTTTCCACCCGGGGAAAAAAAACAAATAGGCGATAATTGGATCAAAAAAGACACGGTATATTTAGGGGACATTATAAAAGGGGGCGAGGTGGCGGCCTATGAGGATTTGAAATTAAGACAGGATACGTGGAATCTAGACAGGTGGCATTACTCACAGATAAAACACTTTACCATACAACTACCCCAACCATTAAGGGCGGTGTCGGAGCTGACACCTTTAGAAAAGTTATGCACAACAGAGAACACTAGGGGCACAATATCCAAGTTATACAAAATACTTATAAGGATTGGGGCACGGGGGGCTACACCATTAGTAGAAAAATGGGAAAGGGAATTAGGGATCGATAAGGGGGACAACTTGATTAATAGGATAATGCACCTGACCCATAGACTCGCAAACAGCGAAGATGAATTACAAATGTCTCTCGGGCTGGTATCTTACTCCGGTTCAAACTAGTAAATTTAAAAAGGGACCAGTCAGCTGAATACTGGCGAGGATGCCGAGAGAGAGGCACCATGGCACATCTCTGGTGGACATGTCCAATAATTCAAAAGTATTGGGAATCTATACTGCTTTATGTAAAAGAGATCACAGGCTCAGAGATGAAGAAAGATCCGTGGGCTGTCCTGTTTCACTGCAATGGGGTGGGAGTGGAGAGGTACAAACGTTCTCTACTCCCGCACCTATTGAATGCAGCAAAAAAGCTGATACCAAAAAGATGGCAGGAAAAGGAAAGCCCACAGACATGGGAGTGGATAGAGGCAGTCGAACAAACTTATAGGATGGAAGAACTGAAAGACTGCGCCACGGAAACGAACAATGACTATTGGGCCAGATGGCACCAATGGAGGCTCTTTAAAAATGACATGGAACTTTGTAGAGGGGCAAAGGAGGCCGGGGGAGCACGATAGGAAAGATACGTAATAGGATTGAGCTTAAAATGTTAAATTTTTGGAAGATAATTTAAATGCGAGTCCCAGGAGCCGGAAGGGGGGGGGGAATGAGGCTGCCCTCGACTGGGTTTTGATACAATGGAGGAACCTCAGAAGGGGGAAAAAAAAGGAAGTAAATAAAGCAATGACTCACAGATGATGCAAAAAAACGCTAGTAGAGACGAATGAAGCTTCAAACATGAGCGGGTCTCAAATGAAAGGTATGAGCTGATGTGAAGAAAAAAAAAAAAAAGTAGCACCAAAGAGTGGATTACTCTTGTTTTCCTGTGTGACCCGACCAGTTTTTTTTTTTTTTGTAACCCTTTCTTTCCCTCTTGGGGTTGATCTATTCTTCCACAAAAAAAATCTTGTGTAAATTTTCATTTTTCAGCAGGAAAGGTCTTATCTGCTGTTCTCTCCAAGGCCTCATCTAGGCCTGACCCAAAAATCAAATCTCCTGTGAATGGTAGATTACACAATCTAGTTTTGGATGCAGCATCACCTGTCCAGGTTTTCATCCAAATCGCACGCCTTGCTGCGACAGCTAGTCCACCTAACCTTGCTGCCAGTTTAAATGGACTCTGCCGAAGCATCTGCAATGTATCCTACTGCTTTGGAGAGTACTGGAAGCGTCTTCAGGATCTCCTCTCTAGATGTCCCATTTTTGATATGGTCCTGTAACTGGGTTAACCAGAATTCTAGGTTTCTTGCCACACAGGTGGTAGATAGAGGTGGTTTTAGGCTAACGACACTTGTCTCCCAGGCTCTTTTTAGGATGATATCACCCTTCTTTATCCATGGCGTCTTTTAAGTGCTCCCCATGTCTTCAAAAGCCAATGAAGAATTTTTAAAGATTTTTGAAAGTGGTGCATCCAATTTTGGATTTTTGTTCCACACCTCCTTTGGATCGTCACTGAAAAGAAAATCGCTTTTTGTGACTAGCCGCAAAAAAAAAAAAAAAAAAAATTCTCTGGATCTGTCCATTCGTTTTTCACAGTATCGGACATCACCTGATAAACTGGGAATACCTTGGAATTCATCTTCCTTGGTAAATTAGGTCATGTTTGGAAGGTTCTTTTTCATGTTAAAATTTCCAGGGTTCCATAAATGGCCCGAAGCAAATCATCCACATCCTCTAGCGATAATTTGTAATTGGTCCCTTCCTTCTTTCCCCTCCTCCTGTTCTGAGTCATTGCTGGCCATAATGCTAGCTGCGCTGCTGCCTGCTCGCTCCCTCACAGACTCATGCAACCCTGATGCGACTTCTGATCTGGGTGAGGCCATGGGAGAGGGATTTCCAGAAGGAACTTTTTGAGATTCTTAAAAGGTGTTAGCCATATCATCTGTAACGGAACTATGTATTGTGCCTGTACATCTATAATAATAATGCAGTGGGATATTATGAAGTGTGAACATCCTCTGTCTAGATGTATATTAGAACTGAATCAGCCTGGCTCCTAAAAACTCTTTAGGTATGCTAATGCACCTGTCTATCCCCAAAGGTTAATTGATCTATTGTGTGTGTGAAAGAGTGTGATCCCTCTGGATCTCGTGGATGAGCTTATACTGGACTTACTTGCATAGCAACTTGCCAGGGAAAAGGACGTCTCCAACGGCTGATACCCTCTCCCTACTTGGGTAGCCGTTACATCATCCCTCACAGATCCAAAAATATTCGCATAAATTGCGTCAGACTGTTTTTGTACCAGCTTTTCAATGCAAATCTGGCATAGTGGCTCTGTGTATTCCAAAGGCATCTTGGCATTACACTTTGCACACCGCTTCCTGGGAATGGGCTTTGGCTCTTTAGGTGGTTTCACCTGCCAAAAAGACAAAAAACACAGGGGCCCCATGGCGGTGAGACTACAGCACACTCCACCATACTACAGTGCACACCCGGTGACACTACCCCTGTAAGCCCCAGCTAAGCTAGTGACCACCACCACCTAGCTGCTGTCCCATACAATGAATACAAAAGGTCACCTCACTGGTGCCTACCAGTATCCTGCTGGTGCTTTCGCCTCTTGGAGCCTGGCCTGATGGGATATCATCCTCCTTCAGCATCCTGGCACACTGTGTCGTCCTATGCGGTCCCCTGCAGCCGCATCCACGTGTATCAACACCAGCCGGTCGTTTGAATTTCCCGCGCCTTTAAGGGGAAGGACCAGCTCCCTGGAGCTCGCCAATGTCATCCCACAACAGAATTGATGCGCCGCATCTTCCGGGTCAAGCGGCGTTCAAACGTGGGTATACGGCCCCCGCCGACACCACCAAGGGAACGACGAAATGGCACCTATCTCCTCGCCTGGGCACAGAGGAAATTCAAAGCCAGGACACCTCCTACACACAGCCTAAGGAGGGTTGCCAGTGGCCGCGATAAAGCCGACCTCCTCCACCGCATAACAGCGCCGGTGGGTACCCTGACCCCCTGCCATTCTGAGGCTCCACCGCTGTCAGTGAGATCCATACAAATCACCCTTTTGTACTGCACAAAAGGTTGCTGCCTGTTTAGACGCCTGTCCATGTCAGCCCATGAGAGATGGAGCCCCCCCTCGGGTCCTCTGGCTACATGTCTCCCCTGGATGGAGGAAACACCAAGACTGACCAGGGACCTGAGGGACTGCCTCTTAAAGGGTGGAAAATTTGTGGCAGCGTGTTCAAGTGGTTCAGCGGAAACAGTCTTCAAGTGGTTAATAAAACAAATTAGCCCTAAATCAGAGAACTACCAAACACATACTGCAGATGTTACTGTAATGCCGCGTACACACGATCACTTTTTGTGATGTAAAAAAACGTCGTTTTATTTCACTAAACAAAACGTTTTTCAAACATCATTTTAAAAAAACTATGTTGCCTACACACCATAGTTTTCTGAAAATGCTCTTGCAAAGCGTGGTTACGTAAGACACTTTTGACGTCACTCTGTTCCATTGAAGCTCCAGTCTCATAACTTGCTTCTGAGCATGCGCAGGTTTAAAAACGTTGTTTTAAACGTCGTTTTGCGCACACACACATATGATCATTTTTTATGACACAAAAAACGACATTCAGAAAAACGACAAAAAATTCAAGCATGTTCGGAGCTTACAATCTAAGGTCTTTAACTCACATTCATACATGCACATAATAGGACCAATTCAGACAGGAGCCAATTAACCTACCAGCATATCTTTGGAGCATGGGAGGTAACCAGAGTACCCGGATCCATTATATGCCAGATAGCACATGCCATTCTGAAAAGAACATACAACTTTGCTAGTTGTGTACCTATACAAAAGTACCAATTGTCAAAATAAAAAATAAAACTTGCTTAAAACTATAGCCCACACAGATGACATTAATATGGCTCTGTATTCATGAACATTTTAGATGCAAGCTGTGCATGTACAACAATTTCCAAAAAAGTTGGGACACTGAAAATGACATAAAAACAAACAATGCAATGATTTTCAAAACCTCAAACCCATATTTTATTTTAGAAAAGTCTGAATGATCTGAATAATGCGCCCCCTTTCGGATCATCCACCGCTGCGCACAAGGAGATGTGAGTAGAAATAGCCTAGCTGCTGTTTTGTAAAATAAGTAAATGTGAAAACCAAAAAGAAAAAAAAAAATATTTTATTTTACAATAGAAAAGAGAAAAAAACACATGGCAAATATTTAAAAACTGAGAAAATGTACCATAAAAAAAAAAAGGAAAAATAAAAATACATTTTTTAAAATGGATGGCAGCAACACGTCGGCAGAATGGCATGGCTGGGCCCCAGCACGTCCTCCTTAAGTGCCCAGCTGGCATGCCCGCGACACGGTCCATAGCTCCGTGACCGCGGGACACGATCGCCACTGGAGTCTGTCCCCGGAGCTGAAGAACGGGGAGAGCTGTGTGTAAACACAGCTAACCCGTTCTTCACTGTGGCGCTGTCATTGATCGTGTTCTCCTTTATATAGGTAACCACAATCAATGACGTCACACATACAGCCACACCCCCCTACAGTTAGAAACACAGATGAGGTCATACATAACCACAAGGGGGCGCTGAAGGGGTTAACTCCCAAACTGCAATTGTCATTTTCACAGTAAATGCATTTTTAGCTGTGAAAATGACAATGGTCCCAAAAATGTATCAAAATTGATCCGAAGTGTCCGCCATAATGTAGCAGCCACAAAAAAAAAAAAAAAAGCTGATCGCTGCCATTAGTAGTAAAAAAAAAAAAAATTAATAAAAATGCAATAAAACTATCCCCTGTTTTGTAAACGCTATACATTTTGTGCAAAGCAACTGATAAACGCTTATTGCAATTTTCTTTTACAAAAAATAGGTAGAATACGTATTGGCCTAAACTAAGGGGAATTATATATATTTTTTGAGGGGTATTACAGCAAAAAGTATTGCATTTTTTTCAAAATTGTTGCTCTATTTATAATGCAAAAAATAAAAACCGCAGGTGATCAAATACCACCAAAAGAAAGCTTTGTGGGAAAAAAAAAAAAAAATTGTTTGGGAGCCACATCGCACGGCCGCGCAATTGTCAGTTAAAGCGACGCAGTGCCGAATCACAAAAAACTGTCTGGGTCCTTTAGCTGCCTAAAGGCCGGGTCTTAACTGGTTAAGTAGTAAATATGGGAAGGGGTTCACGAATCTGAAAAGTTGCATCTAAAAATTGTTAAACGTCAGAATGCTTAATGTAAAATTGCAAAAGCCATTAAATATATAGGGCCAGATTCAGGTAGATGAGAGCATCTTTGCTCCAGAGTAACGCTTCTCATTTACGTTACTCTGACGACCCTTTCAGCGCAAGTACTGTTATTCACATAGCAGTTGCGCGTAAACTTGCGCCAGAGTAACGATAATGCGCTGGCGTAACCCGACGCAAGGGGAAGTGGGTGTGATCATATGTAAATGATGGACGGAGCCCAGCGCAGAGGCTTACGTTCAGCGCATCAACCACGGAGCATGCGCAGTGAGTGAGGCTCCACTCGCCCCCTTTGTGCGCATGCTCACAACTTCCGTCAGCACCACTGCACGGGAAACGTCAGCGCAATGCCTTCCGTTGGGCGTTTAAATGCGCCCGTAGAAGCGCCATTCCGGCACTAAAGTATATCCTGCTCCCCCTCCCCGCAGTGATGTTACTTTTGTTCTGAGATGGCTGCTCCCGTTCCCCGCAAACACACAGGAGAAAGCTGAACTTTAATGGCCAGGAGCTGTCAGCCGTCATCTCGGCTATGGAGACCTATGATGTCTTCCTCCATGGCTGTAAAATTTGACAGACAAGCAGGGACAGAGGTGTTGTCCTGCAAGTGGGGGTGCTCAGCGAGCTCTTATCGTCGGTAACGCTGCTGTAGCTGCTCTCCTGCTGACCTGTGGCCATCTGGAGTAAAGATAAAGCAGCCTTTTGTAGAAATAACTTTGCGCCGGACGGACAAGATACGCGCGGCGCATGTAGCCAGCGTATGGTGCTAATCCGTTCGTGAATTGGGAAAAATCCCTCATTTGCATATTTGCAGGGGAAATCAATAGGCGCGACTGATGCGCCAAGCGAAATTAAGCGCTGACGATACTCTGGCGTCGGAATGTTCCGCCGGTCGCAAATGGCCCGTTATTGGGCGCATCTAGTTTGGTGGGTATGGGCACATAGAAACGACGGCGCATCTTCACAGTTACGCGGCGCATATCGAAATACTCCAGCGCAAGTGTTGCTGAATCTGGCCCATAATCTACAAAGTTAACTTATATATATATATATATATATATATATATATATATATATATATATATATATATATATATATATATATATATATATATATATATATACACACACACACAGTACATATCAATATTGCTGAAACGCAATATTGGACGGGCATGATTCTGATGAGCATCACTGCATGGCCTCAGGAATGCTTCCAAAAAAGCACTGTCTGAGCACAGTGCCATGCAAAGAAGATCTATACCTCAACATGATCCAGAAACACCGGCCCAGATTCAGAGAGCGATTACGCCTGTCTAACTGGTGTTAGACAGGAGTAATTTCAAATTTTGCGCGCCGTATCACTAGTTTGAATCCTCACACCATGATACGGCGGCTTCGGACTTCGATCCGAGAGGCTTACGTCTTCGTAAGCCTTCGGATCTACGTTGCGATATTTTTGCGCCCGCTGGGTGGAGTCCGCGTCGGTTTCACCGTCGGGGTATGCAAATTAGTTTTTACGGCGATCCACGAAGGTACGAGTGTCCTTCGCAATCGCCTACGTCATTTTTTGGCTACGTAATGTTAAGAGCAGCTTTTTGCTGGTCTAACAGTGCGTAACCCATGTTAAGTATGGCCGTCGTTCCCGCGTCGAATTTAATTTATTTTTATTTTTTTAACGTAACTCGTTCGGGAATAGGAATGTACGTAAACGACGCTACTACGACGTAGCGACGTGATTTCGCGCAATGCACGGCGGGAAATTTGGGAACGGAGCATGCGCAGTTCAATCGCCGCGGGAACGCGCCTATTTTAAATGCTTCACGCCCCCTAATCGCGTAGATGGATTGCGCCGGGAGAAATACACTATGCCGCCGTCATTTACTGGACAAAATCTACCTGGATTCCACGTAGAGCCAGGTAAAATACGGCGGCGGAGTAGTGTATTTGGGAAACGCTACGATAATCTAATTCTATGTGAATCTGGCCCACCATCTTTTCTAGGCCAAAGCGCATTTAAAATGGTCTGTTGCAAAGTGGAAAATGCGGTCAAACTGAAATTTGACATTTTTGGCAACCATTTGTGCCACGGCCTCTGGACTTAAGAGGAGAGGTACCTTCTAGCTTAACAGGGCTCAGTTCAAAAACCTGCATCTCTGATGGCACGGGGGTGCACTAGTGCTTATGGAATGTGCAGCTTGCACGTCTTGAAAAACACCATCATAGCTGAAAAGATACATCCAGGTTTTAGAGCAACATAAGCTCCCAATTTTTATTTATTTTTTGTTTTTTAGGGAAAGCTTGGCCTATTCCCTCACGGCATTGCTAAACCACATACTGCATCTATGACAACCGCATGGTTTCATAGTAGAAAAGTCTAAGTACTTACCTGGCCCATCTGCAGTCCAAACCTTTCAACAATTGAAAATATTTGGCACATCTTGTAACAAAACGAGAAAGATGACCCAGGACTGTTTAGTAATTCGAATCCTATATCAGGCAATGATGGGACAACATTCCTCTCCCAAAACCCCAGCAACTGGTCTTAGTTCCCAGACATTTACAGAGTGTTAAAAAGAGGGGATACTACACTGCCCCAGGTTTTTTGAGATGTGTTGCTGCCAGCAATCTCAAAATTACCTTATTTTTTTCTAAAATGGTAAATTTTCTCAGTTTAAAACATTATGTATTTTATACAGCATCACACCTTTTTTGGAACTGAGATCGCACCTAAATCTAACTTTGCAGCAGAATTCAGTCTGAGGTAAACTGCAGCACAAGAAACCAATCAGTTGTGCCCACAATGGAGTATGCTGATAGGAGGGAGCAGAGTGACACAAGCTAGGGGTACAGACAAGTGCTAGTTGTATTACTTAACAGCTTAAGAAGGTCTGCTGTATAGCAACATGTTATTACAACCTAAACGCATGTTACAAAAGGATGAATTTATCCTTGAACCACTTACAGACCGCCTGCTGTCGTTATACGTTGGCTCTTTGAAGTGGAATATCGTTGGCTGGTAAAACACCGGTATCCACTTCTTCAGAAGGCGGTCGGCTTTAAAGAGAAAAGCGGTTGCAGCAGCGGATTCGATGCGCTCAGCATAGGTGATTGGATCCTGTCCCCTGCTTGGCATGGAACTGAGTGGAAGATGGCACCCACGCGGCTCCATACCATTGCATGGAAGAAGCCAAGTCAAAAGGGACTTTTTTTTGCATTGTAGTGCAATTATGAGATCAGAGGCAGTTTTGGCCCCAGATCTCATTTAACCACTTCCTTACATAATAAAACTTGTATTCAAAAAGGAAAAATCTACCAGTTATTGGTTATGAGAACAGACCATGATTACAAGATATTCAATACTTCGATATTTCTAGGGAACAACAATATATTTCTGATAAAATCAAAAATGGCATAAAATTACCGATTCCAAAATGGCTATTTGCAAATGACCAAAGTTAAAATGCAGTGGCTTTCTATGGTCCTTCAGGGGATAATATGTCTTCATGCATCGTCCTAGTGTGCCCCTCCCCATCGGAGACAGTCCTGAGTCATCCCTGCATCTCTCTTCTCCTGGGGTCCTCCTATGGATGGGGTCTTCTTTCTTTTTTTTAGTTCATTGATCCATTTCCATTTATTTCTTTCTCCTTCACCATCATGGGCTCTCTTTTTATATATATCAAGACAATAAGCCCATAAAGTTTATACTAAGTTCTGCCCATCTGACAACTATCCTCATAGGCCCCTGGTCTATATGGGAGTTCCTGTCAAGACGTGTCTGGTCCCTATTGGCTGACGATTTAATCATTGACTTGTTCTCTGAGCTTTGAGAACCTCAAGTAATATCACTTTCAACCACTAGGTGTCTCACCTTTATTGTGAGATTATCTATAGGATAATTTTTAGATTATTGGGGAAGGCTACTATATTATATCTCCATACACACATACAACTCTGGTAACTTTATATTATATAAAATACAATTAGTATACTTTTGTATCCCACATAACATGCTTCTATATATTCCTTTATAACTGCATATTTCCCAAAAAGTCTTTTCAATCAATGCATAGGTTTACATTTCTCAATCAAATGCAAAATAATTATTAACGTGGATACATGAATCATTTTGATATGTGTGATGAATTTGCATTACAGGTTCATTCACATTTTTATAAATCACAATTTGATATCTTTCATAATGTGGGTTAGCTTCTGTAACACTTCTATATCAAAATTACATTTCTTATACAATACTCTCTTAACAAAATTCGGGATTTTCCTAGCTAATATGACAGAAAATCTGAGTTATATGATGACAGGAGGCTTCGTATCTTGCATTAATCTTTCTTTTAATGCTCATAGCAGAAAACATAACATTCATTTATTTTTCTTTAAAATAATAGAGAAAAGAAAAAACTTCTTTAGAACTACAATTCCCAGCAGCCCCGGGATCCCCTCCCCTAGGTCATAGTCTCTATATAAGGGCCTGTCTGGGTATCCTCCTCCTCTTTCTTTGTGCGATCTTGGACCTCATGTAACCTTGTCGCCGTGGACCATACAATGTTGATCAGGGATTCTTCCTCCGACACTGGAACTAGGCCAACTGGGCCATCTTCAACTGTATGTAACAGGTCGTTTCCTACTTGACCGTAAATGTGTTCAACTGGAACAAAAACAGAATAATCGTCATTCGGGAACTCCAGAATGCTTCATTGTTGTCCGTATAGACGTTTACTCCGCTCCTCAATAACCTGAAACGAGAAAAACATATCGTGACAGGGCGGGTAGGGTGGGAAGATACTCGCCTCCTGTCATCATATAACTCAGATTTTCCGTCATATTAGCTAGGAAAATCCTGAATTATATTTCAGACAGGAGGCTTCGTATCTTGCAAGTTTAAAGCTAACATACATTGTATAATATCTGCAAGTATATCACATTAAAGCACCGAAGTAGAGACATGGTCTTGTGGACGGAAATAATATTGCCGAAAAGTCGTTTCTGACTATCCGCCGCTAATAATAGATCCGATAGAGAACCACCTGACGTGATCACCTTAGTAGCCATGGCACCTCTTGAGGAGTGAGCACCGAAAAGCGAGGTGTCAATCCCGGCCATGTTCATGGCCGTTCTCACCCACCTGGCCAATGTGGCCGATGACACTGGAAGGTGAGGCTTCACATATGAAACCAATAATTGGTTATGAGTGGATGACCGTAGGGTTGCAGTCCGGGACTCGTAATGTTGCAGACATCGAACCACACAAATGTGTGGGTGATCAGGAAAAAAAGGGATAAAACACCGTATGAATTCCCGTTTTTGTCCTACGAACTACGGAAAACCGTACACCTTCTGGTGAGAATTGACGTCGAGAGATGTCAAGCGCTTTAACATCCGAGACTCTTTTGATGGAAACCAGGCATAAAAGGGTAGCCATCTTGATAGAAAGATTTTTCAAAGAGAGGACGTCATTGTCCCTCCAATTGGAGAAGAGTTCCAGAACCCGGGAGACATCCCACGTAGATTGGTATCTGGGACGAGGGGGACGTTTAAACTTTACCCCCCGGAGGAGCCTACATAGTAAAGGGTGTTTACCTATAGGTAAGGCATCCACTGGGCAGTGGTACGCCGAGATGGCAGATCTATAGACATTCAGTGAACTGTAGGATTTTCCAGCTTCATAAGAGTCTGCTAGATAATTTACCAACGCTGATACAGGTGCACGAACGGCATCAATTTGCCGTTGATCACACCAACGAACCCACAGGGCCCAGGCAGATCTATACGCCGATCTAGTCCCTGGGGCCCAGGCCAGGGCGAGAAGGTCTCTAGCTGATTGTGAAATAGCGCTATCGTTGTCCTCGACCCCGAAACCAACCACGCTAGGAGAGGGAGGTTCCTGTTCAGTATCAGTGGGTGGTAACCCTTGGTTGCGTTTGACAAAAGATGAAGGGAGGAGGGGAGTAATTGGGGGTAGTCGATCGACATCCCTAGGAGAAGAGGAAACCATGGTTGTGTCGGCCACCAGGGGGTGATCAACACCACCGTCGCCTTCTGGCTTGCTACTTGAAGCCGGGTTCTGGTGATCATATTGAACGGGGGGAACGCATAGTGCGTCCCCCGCGCCCAGACTTGTCGGAATGCATCGACTGCTGATGCCTCCGGGTCCAGCTGTAAAAGTGGGGCAGTTGCCGCTTGAGGCGCGAGGCGAAGAGGTCTGTATGGAAAGGACCCCACAGGTTGTGTAGTGTAAGGAAAACTGTACGGTCCAGCGTCCAGTCGCTGGAGTCCGTAAGGTAGCGAGAGTTCCAATCTGCAACTGCGTTGGATATCCCAGGGAGATATTCCGCTACTGGGGTGACATTTACCGAAAGACAAAATTGCCAAAATTCGGACGCAATGTCCGTCAGCAATTTGGACTTGGTGCCCCCTAAGCGGTTGACATACTCCACCGCCGCCACGTTGTCCATGCGTAAGAGCACGCATCTGTTGGAAGTATGAGGTAGAAAACTCCTGATCGCAAAATGCGCTGCCAGGCGTTCTAGGGATTCCTCCATGGACCAGTTCCCTCCTGTGGTAAGGTGTCCGCATCGGGCACCCCAACCTTGGCGGCTCGCGTCGGATTCTATGATCACATCGGGATAGGAATTGAAGATCGTTCTGCCATTCCATGCTACTGCGTGACAAAGCCACCACAGCAATTCTTCTATTGTTTCCAGATCTAACGGAACCTTGTCCGCGTACCGGAGACCTTGGTGCAAATGGAGTGTTTTGAGTCTCTGTAGAGCTCGATAGTGCAAGGGGGCTGGGAATATAGCCTGGATAGATGCTGACAAAAGGCCTACTATGCGAGCAATCATACGTAAGGAGACCAGACCTTTGCGTAGTGTGGCTCTGATTTCCTTGCGAATCAGAGCCAGTTTTGATTTTGGTAATAGAAGCATAGCTCGCCTGGTGTCTACTAGGAACCCCAAGAATTCTATCTCTTGAGAGGGATTCAGTACGGATTTTTTGTAATTGATGAGGAAACCGAGTTCCACCAGCAAGGAGACCGCCCATTGGCTGTGCAAGAGGGTTTGTGTTCTGGAACGTGCCATAATAAGCAGGTCGTCCAGGTAGATAATTAGGCGTACACCTCTGCTCCTCAGAGCGGCAACTACCGGTTTGAGTAGTTTGGTGAAGCACCAGGGGGCAGATGACAATCCGAATGGGAGGCAGGTGAACTGCCACATTCGGTCCTTCCACTGAAATCTTAGGAAAGATTGGGACTCTTCGTGGATAGGGACAGTAAGGTATGCGTCTTTCAAATCTATTTTTACCAGCCAATCTCCCGGCCGAAGGAGATCGCGTAACAGATGGATACCTTCCATCTTGAAATGGTGGTATGTCACGTGTTGGTTGAGATCTCTCAGGTTTATGACAGGGCGGTAGCCGCCGTCTTTCTTCTTTACTAAAGAAGACGTTGCTGATGAATCCGGGCGAGAGGGGGTCTACTTCTCGGACCGCCCCTTTGGACAGAAGCTCCTTGAGCTCTTCGTCTATCAGCCCCATGTTGTGGGAAGAAAATTGGATGGGGTGGGGTATCACATTGAGGGTCGGGAGAGATAAGAACTCTATCCTGTAACCCGTCACCGTATTGAGGATCCATGTGTCTGCCGAAATCGTGGACCAGACGTGGAAAAAATACATTAGTCTGCCCCCCACCAGTGTATGTGGAACTAAGCATGGGAATGTACTCACCGGTTGGTGGTCTTGATCTGGGAAATCCGCGTCCCCCTCGTCCTCTCCAGGGGCGTCCTCGAGGGGGGAAGAAGGGGGCCGGTTGGGCCATGGGTATGGCATATGATTGTGGAGCAGGGGTGAACTGCTGGCCTGGCGGTTTGGAATAGGGCCTGTATGGGGCAGTACGGCCGGTAGATCGCCCTCTGCCTCTACTGGCCTTACCAAAAACCTTGCCAGGTTGTGATCTCTTCAGAGAAGTCTGTGCCTTGTCCAGGCTTGAGAAAAGACTGATAAATTTATTGATATTTTTTATCAGGTCGTCCCCGAACAGGAGACCATCAGCGGAGGGACCTGGTTCATTCTCCGCTAGATGGCTGAGTTGGGGGTCTAATTTCATCAATATGGAACGGCGACGTTCCACTGAGCAAGTCGTGTTAGCGGTACCCAGTAAGCATACCGCGCGTTGGGCCCAGCCCCTAAGTTGTGTCAGATCTATCGGTTGGGCCGAGGAGGCTGCTTGCTCCGAAAGATTTAAAATTTTGGTGAGCGGGCCTAGAAGGTCCAGTATGCGGTCCTGAATAGTTTTAAAGGACCTCTCAATACCCTTTTTTGAGTACTTCCCTGCTCTTGTAAGGTATTTTAGGAGCACCGGGTCAATTTCCGGGGTGACCGTAACCTTGTTTGCCACGTATGGTCTGGGGCATTCCGCACGTAATTTGTTGCGGTTTACTCTGTCTAATGACCGTCTGGTCCAATGTTCTAGGTATTGAGCCACATGGGGCAGTGGGGCCCAATCCCCCGAGCGAGGATGTGAAATCTCAGCAGGATTAAATAAGGATTGACCCTGAGTGTGGCAACTCCGTGTTGGCGTCATGATAATCCGCCGTAAACCCCGTCTCTTCCTAGCCATCCAGGTCTGAATCAGAGGCCTCGGCCCTGTCAGACTCGTCATCAGACGTATCAAAAGAGTCAGGTTTAATCCGCTTGGCGGACTTTTGCCCTTTTTTGTTCTCCTTGGGGCTCAAGGGTCGTGTTGGATCAGGTACATGCGGGGTGCGGCAGACCGGTTCGGATCCTGCCTGGGGCATATTATAAACTTCCCCTGCCGGGGAGTCGAAATGCACTGTTAGGTGCTTTAGTTTTTGGGACGATTTACCCCTTGTAGGTGTGGTCCCCGAGGTGGATGGCAAGGGTATTTGATGCGTAGCATTAGCAGCCAAAGCTGCTTGAATGGATTTATTTATTAGGTCTTGGATTTGGACCGTGGATAGTAGGTGCGAGGCATCTACCTCCACCTCTTTATTGGGCAGTCCGGAGAAACCAGAAACGTCTTTACCAGCTGCCATTGTAACAACTAAGATATATATGTATGAGTGAATTCAACTGGGAGATCGTCAGGGATAAATCACTGACAATCAGAGTAGGGTACTATAGGAATTAAAGGAAGAACAAGGCAAGGGACCTGAGGGAAGTGTGATGGGGAAAAAATGTCCCCAAACTAGAGGCAAGGTACCTGAAGGAAGCGCAATCGTTCCCCAGAAGAAGATGATACCTGGGGTTTTTAGATATGACGCCGTCCTAGCCAGCAGCTGCACACTCCTTCTCAGTCAGAGCGACAGTGAGAGGAAGGAGGAAGCACGGCAGCAGAAGCCCCAGCCGTAATCTCGCGAGATTACGGCCGAGAACGCTCTGATAGGACGCCTGGGAGTGTGAGGCGTGACGTCTTGAACCGCGCCGCTCAGCCGCGCCCCTCTCCCTTGTAAAGCCCGCGAATCGCGGCGCGCGCGCGGGGGGGGGAGAGGGGATTAGTAATGAAACATGGCGCTGAGGGGACAGGTAGTGAGGACTGAGGTACTCACAAAACACAATAACATGAGGAAAAAACGGGCTGAAAAACAGCTGGGAGTTACCACAGCCATCCGGTAGAGGGATAAAGTTACAGTTGTCTAAAACACAACAATTACAGTATATATAAAAGTACAGTACAATCACAAAATCAGACAAATACTTATCTCATTGCCATGAGCAGAAAGAAAGAGGAGGAGGATACCCAGACAGGCCCTTATATAGAGACTATGACCTAGGGGAGGGGATCCCGGGGCTGCTGGGAATTGTAGTTCTAAAGAAGTTTTTTCTTTTCTCTATTATTTTAAAGAAAAATAAATGAATGTTATGTTTTCTGCTATGAGCATTAAAAGAAAGATTAATGCAAGATACGAAGCCTCCTGTCTGAAATATAATTCTAAATTAATGGATGCGATGGGCCTAAGATGTCATTGATAATCTAAACATTATTTTCATGTCAAATGTATATTCTTTTAATATCATGTGTATTTATTTTTAAGATATTTCTGACTTGATTCATGTGATATGTCCATCTCATAGATAGATGCATGTCTTTGTCCTTGGTGTGAGATGAACTGGGTTTTTCTGCTATTGTCTAAGGCCCCGTACACACGAGCAAATACATCTGTTCAAATCGGTCGGACAGACCGATTTGAACAGATCGGTCTGCTGGGATGTATTGGTTTGATCGTGTACACACAATCAAACCAAAATCCCCGCCGGCAGACAGCGCGCTGACGTGGCGTGACGTTGACGCCGCCACGTCACCGCACCAGGAAGTAAGACACTTCCGCGCATGTGTCAAATCCATTAGACGCATGTGCGAGCGAGCAGACATGCTTTAAAAATCTGTCGGCTGGCCAAATCCGTCTGCTCGCCCGTACACATGATCGAATCTGTCTGCTGAGACGGTCTGTCAGACCATTTTCAGCAGACAGATTTGATCGTGTGTACGCGGCCTAAGAGACAGCTGAGACAATACTGCCTGTGTACCTTAGGGCAACCTTATTCTCTGATACAATGGGAGTTATTTACTTCCATGTGATACTAGCCCCAGTTAGCTATCTGTGAAAATATTCTCTATTGCAGGATTTCTCCTTACTTGAAACCAATTTAAACATCTTGTTTGGTGAGCAAACCCTTATTGTTCCACGCTTTCACCCAAGCTTGTAAATGTTATAGATAGCTAATCCAATGGTTAGTGTCTTGGATGCTTGGCAAACATGGGCCAAGTCTGTTTTCTCTTCAATGCATGAAAGACTTCCATATACAAAAGATTACGATCAAATTTGAGGCCTAATGGCCTTTTCATATTTTTGCCTGAAAAATATTAAATATATTATTTGCGACATAACGCACGACAACAATCATGTTTTATAGTTTGCAAAATGTTATAACAGGTAATTTTTCTCCTTCATTGATATGCGCTGATGAGGCAGCACTGGTGGGCACAGATACGGCAGCACTGATGGGCAGGACTGGTAGGCAGCACTGTTGTGGAACTTTTTTTAAAGTGCACCCCATCCCACCGAGCTCACGTGCAGAATCAACCGCATGCGCAAATAGCACCTGCATATGAAAACAGTTCAAACCACACGCAAGCCATCACCTTGATCATTAGAGCAAGAGCAATAATTCTAGCCCTAGATCACCTCTAACTCAAAACATGCAGCCTATAGATGATTTTTATATGTCGCCTATGGAGATTAAGGTTAAAAAAAGTTGGTCACCATTCCAGCAGGCACAATTTAAGCGTGACATGTTGGGAATCAATTTACTTGGCAAAACATCTTTTACAATATATAAAAAAAATTAACGTCTTTTTTTTATTCAAAAAGTGCGCTTGTAAGACCACTGCGCAAATACAGTGCGACACGTATTGCAACGACCGCCATTTTATTCTCTAGGGTATATATATATATTATGATTGGGGGTTCCAAGTATTTTTTTTTGTTAGAAACGGATTTGAACTTGTAACCCAGTTTGAAAAATAGGCCTGGTCCTTAAAGGGTTAAAGACAAATTGCTGCACATGTGAATGGAGATTAGAGCCTTTATGGAAATTTTAGGCAAAAAGGGTGGAGCAGAAAGTAAATGCATGGTCCTGGAACACAGGATCATGTTTGTTCATTGCGCTAGTCCAGTTAGCTGTAGTGGTTCTTAACCTCAGTCAAGTCCTCTCAAATGGCCAGGTTTTGGGAATTTGTCTTAGATAAAATAGCTGTTCAAAATAATAAGCCATTGTACGACGGAAGCAATTAATGTTTTCCAAGGTACAGGGAGGCTTGTCAGTGCCGGATGTTCGGAAATACTATCAAGCAGTCTATTTGAACAGAGTTATTGATTGGAATAGACATATGGATACTAAATTATGGGTTCAAATTGAACAAGCTCAATCACAATTTCCCCTGAGTGGAGCACCGTGGTGTTGCATGGCATTGCCCAGAGAAGTAAGGGAGCACCCGGTGGTGGGCAATACGATCAGGGTTTGTGCGGCTTTGCTGTCCACTTTGGGGATAGCTCCCTTGACCTCTCCCTTATACCCGGTACTAGGCAACCGTCTATTTCAGCCAGGATGTGAAGAAAATAACTACCGACAGTTAATATGGGATGCATTTATGCATCCAGCTTTATTCATAATAGGACCTGTCTGACAATAGGAGAATTGACTGAACAAAATGAATAGATTTAAACTTAAAATTTGGAATGCGTTACAGATACTCACTTTCTTAGGTCCCTCCCCGATGGTTCATCCAACCCCTAACTACATTGGAAAAGCTCTGTAGTGGTAGGGGAGCAATATCCCATACACTTTCATTATTTAATAAATATACAATCGGAAACTCATTTTCTGAAGTGTATTCGGGACTGGGAACGGGATCTAGGGAAGACTTTTAGCCTGGAACAGCAACAAAGGATAATTAAATTTATACATGAATCAAGATGTGCTAAAACACAAGAAACTATAAAAGATTTTTTCTAGATGGTATAAAAACACCAGAAAAAACGAAGGAAAATCTTCCCTGACACCACAGATCGGTGCTGGAGATGTCAGAAAGAGTTGTTACACATTTTTTGGGACTGCCCAAGGCTGAAAAGTTTTTTTTGGGGGGGGGGATCCTAAAAATTCTTCAACGCTTCACAGACTCAATACCGGAAGAGCCAGCATTTTGCCTCTTGCATGTTAACGACATGTCGGAGAAGGCATACAAGGAATCAATTATTTGTCATCTTCTAGATGCTGCAAAAGCTTGTATACCACTAAAATGGAAATCAACATTACCACCAACATTACAGATGTGGGTCTGTAGAGTGAGGGAGATCAGTAGATTCGAAGATCTGGTGCTCTCCTCCCGCCATCAACGAGAGAGATATTCCGGGGTCTGGGGTCCCTGCAATGCCCTTCTCGCTTCTGACGAGGGTAAAAACTTTCTTTGACAATGTAACAAATATGTAGGAGAATTGAATAGAATAAAGATATAGGGTGGTGGGGTAGGCGGGGCCTTCGTACCCTCCGGTGGACAGAATTAGATGTTTTTTTTGTTTGTTTTTTGGGGGGGGGGGGGATATATAGGGAAAGAATTACATAAGGCAGGGGATCCATGAGGTTAGTGTATCCAGTGTTATGATGACTCCCAATCTCAGGAAGATAGGAGAGGATTGGTTACTTTCCATAGGTATAATGCTTTACTGTGGACTTTGTGGATACTTATTGATGTGATGTATACATATTGGCCCAGATTCACGTACATCGGCGCATTATTGGACCGGCGTAGCGCACCACTTTTCCGTTAGACTTGCGTAATCTAGCCGCGTAATCCCGCGATTCACGAAGCTTTTGCGCAAGAGATTGCGCAAGCGTAAGGTTTTTTCCGGAGGCGTAAGGAGGAGTAATACAAATTGGGAGAGACGTGGGCGTGTTACATTGAAATGAGCCGTGACCCCATGCAAATGAAGGGCCGGCCGACTCGCGCATGCGCGCGTGAAGGAAACCATGTCAGCTCCGTTGTGCGCATGCTCACAACTCGGGAGCGGCGCAATCAGTGAAATTGGACATGGACTAGGGCAACGTTGTGAACTACGCAGACAGCATAAATAGACACACACAAACGCACTTCCATTGCAAAAGTACATCCCTTTGTGTCCCTTCCCATTGAATCAAGTGCTTTTGCTCTGTTGTTCGTTAGAGTGTGTTTTGTAGTTGTCAGATTAGTGTTCTGTGTGATCTAGTGCTTGTTGGTAGTTTTGTGAAAGTGTGTTTTGATAAGTGTTTTTTGACTGTTTGTTTGATTGATAGATTTCTGAGCGTTTGTTTTCTTGCTTTATTTTTTCATCTGATTTTTTTGTGACTGTTTCTTGCTGAGTGCTAGTGTGATTTTTGGGTGTTCGTTTTCTCTTTGTGTGTGTTCTTGTCTGATTGGTTGTGCTTGTATTTGTGACTGATTTTTGGTGACTGGTAGTGAGTTTGTTTGGAAGTATGACTGAGAGAAAAAGAAAGCTTAATTTTACAGTGGGGGAAAAAAGAATTCTTGCCCGGGCCATTACCGACTATGGGCGTTTTCTCCACGGCCCGCAGAGTGCCACCACCACCCCGGCCAGGAGGAGGGAGATATTGGATATGATCACGGAGCAGGTCAATTCATCGGGGGAGGGGGAGACACGGACCCGGTCTGGGATTGAAAAGAAAATAAATGACCTCCGGCGTGAGGTGAAAAAAAAAACTGGCCGCAATAAATGCCCATGCCAGGGGCACAGGAGGGGGCCCACCATGCCGGGTTAGATTTACAGCGACGGAGCGTGTGGTGGCCCTGACCTTTCACCGGCATGAAGTGGAGGGCCTGCCAGGCTTTGACACAAGTCCGGTCCCCGCGGTGCCAGGTAAGGTTTTTATTTCTCTCAGGTGTGTAGCATGTGTGGGGGAGGGGGTGAAAGGGAATATGTGGCAAGTGTGTGGATCCTCCAACCTGTGAATGGTTTGTGTCATTCACAGATGTGCAGGAGGGTGCAGGGCCATCTGGCCTGACCGCTCCAACGCCAGGACAGCAGCCTAATGAGGCCCCCCCAACAAGGCCAGAGTCCGCGGAGGAGGAACAAGAGGAGGAGGAGGATCGATCATGAGGAGGAGGAGAATCATGAGGAGGAGGAGTCCATGGCAGGCACTGGCCGTTTGGTTTCTGCGGACTCTTCCCCTCTGGCTGCAAGAAGCCTGCCCTCCCTAAGGGTGAGCCCCCCCCCCTCCTCCCCCAACATGGCTCCCCTCACAAGGGCCTCCCCTTCTCCCCGGCCACAACCATCAGCAAGAGCCAGGAGGTCATCCCAGAGCACCAGGGGGGCGCCCAATCTCCTGCCCGCCAGTCTGAGAAGGAACCTGGCCACCCAGACCCGCCTTCTGAGACAGCTCTGCCAGACTATGGGGCGGGTGGATCAGAGCCTGTCCTCCATCAACGATAGGCTGGGTAACCTGGACTCCCACTCCCGGGCCTCCACAACCTGCCTAAATGACCTGCAAACTACAGCAGCAGGCGTTGGGCAGGATGTGAGGGCCCTTACCCAGGCTATCCAGGGCAACACGGCAACACTTGGTGCTGCCCTGGACAGAATAGCCGTGGCCTTGGAGGGCAGGCCGCCAGGTGGGCAGATCTCAGGGGCTGCTCCTCCTTCCCCGGCTTTTCCCCTCCCCCATGCGTCTCCCCTGAGGGTCCGGGGCCGTGGCCGGGGGCGCCCCAGGCGTGGCTCAGGCAGAGGGCATTAATTTTTTTTTTCCCCTTTTTTTGGTTTGAAAGCATTTTTATTTTTGTTCTCTGCATTTTTTTTTTCTATGCATTTTTTTTTTTTTTTGCTGACATTTTTGGCATATTTTGGGTTGTGAATGATGTTTGAATGTGGGGGTGACATTCCTGCTGGAAAAGGGGTGTCATCCTCAATTTGGGTGGAGAAGGGTTCCCCAGGACCAGGGAGAAGTGATTCCCAGGTCCGTGTGAATGGTGTATGAATGTACAGTGACATAATTGGAGCCTTGACGTGGCGTTACTGCTCACCAGTCTTGCATGGTGGACTGGTGCCAATCCAATTTGATGAGGATGTGGGGTGTGTGTGCTAGGGACCAAAGTGGTGTGCCTGCATGCATTCTCATTGTGCCATGATTAATGTGTGTGTTTAACGTGCAAAGATGCATAATGTGAGCTGGCATGAGATGGGGTCATGAGATGGGGTCCCAGTGCATATGCAGAGTCACCTTGAAGGGAAAAGACAGGAGGATGTTAGTCATGCATGTGCCACTTGTGATGTGTGCATCACGGGAGGGGATAGTCATGCCTGACTCCCATGTCACTCACCAACCAGCCAGCTGTCCCCATACATGTTCTGTTTGAAATCTGTGGGGATGGGGCTCTGATTGTATATGTAGCTGTCATGGGTGTCATGGGTGGTGCCATGTGTTGGGCTGCTGATGTCCTCCTGCAAGGTTGTGGTAATTCCACGATGGCATGAGGGGTGAATCTGAAGATGCGAGACACCTCAGAATCTCTCATGCCAAAGATGTCTATGCGTGTGTGATATATCAAGTGAAGAGTGAGGGGCTTGTATCAGATAAGAATATTGTATTAGATTAGATTAAATTGTAAATTTTATATAAGCCAAAAAATAAAAAATAAAACATCTCCCGTGCCCTCCTTAGTGCCATCCTCCGTGCCCTCATCCTTCTTTGTTCATCTAAAGTCAGTAGTATAGCTATGCGCGACGATGCCCCTGGCATGTTGGCATACAGATTGTTGGGCAACACGTGTGACTGCTGAACTCCTCACTAACAGTGTTGCTTTATCTGACAATTAGACTTTTTTTCAAAATTTAGACCAGCTTTTAGGTCCTCTAACTTTAGACAGAACATTTTGCAGTTGCGCACATCGCGTAGCCTGCGCAGCAACTGCGTTTTTTTGTGAATCCCCGTAACTCCCTCATTAGCATATTTGACTAGCAAATCAATGGTGTGTCTAGCGCAGTTTTGCGCGAAGGGAAGCGAAGGTCTAACTCAATTACGCCGGACCAAAAAACGTAGATTTCTGGCGTATATTGTTTTGTGAATCGCGTCCAACTATACGCACGCGCACATTTAGACTTACGCACGCGCAACAGCAGTTGCGCAGGCGTAATCGCTGTGAATCTGGGCCATTATGTTTATCGGTACACTATTGTTATATTATTGTTGGTTTTACATGGAAATGCCTTTTTTTATTTGAAAATAAAAAATAGATATTTGGAAAAAATAAGCCACTGACTCAGATTTAAAGCACCTGTGCAAGATGACGGAAAACCTGCAAACATGGCCTGTTGGGGGTATTTGAGGACCAAGATTGAGAACCACTGGTCTACAAGACCCAAATTGCAGTTCTAGCTGGTTGTAGAGCTGGGCCTGCAAGTGTAAAGAGCCTTTACGAGCATCTCAAACTTCCTATCTGCAGAATCTTTGAATGAAGATCTTTATTTAGTACAGTGAAATGTTTGAGACCGAGATGGCAATTATCAGCACAGAACACTTTTTGGATAGACGTTGTCAAGGTTTATCTTCAGAGAAGTAAAAATCTTTTCGGGGGGGGGGGGGGGGGGGCGTGGCCTGGACATGGCTGAATGAAGCTGCTTTCTGTTTGAGCTCCCAGCCTGATCCCCCAATTCCGGGCCAAAAATCACCCTGGAACCGGCGTGAACCCCACTAAAAGATACGGCACCAGAGCAGCAACGAAGGGAACCCCATCAGGCAAGGTTACGGGCGAGATTCAAAAATATTTCAAGAGCCTACAAGAGATCTCCCCCGGACCGGGCCTACCTGTGCCACAAGGCCACACACAGGAAGCCGCGGAGGAATCGCATTCACAGCTACCGGGCACGAGTGAAACGGAGGACTGGTGTGTATTTGCCCAGGAGCCACCGGACGATTCCCCCCAAGACGAGATGTCTGCGTCCAAAACACCGGAGCACGCTGGCCTAGACCCGGACATCAAGGCCCTGCTTCAGGCCTTGCCCACCAGAACGGACATTGAGGCCCTGATTCTGAGGCTGGAGACGCACAGAAGGGACATACAGGAAGTGAGGGGAAAAGTCTCTACACTTACCGACCGAGTGGCTACAGGTGAGGAGTCGGTGGCCTCCCTAGCGGACCGAGTGGCGGCACTGGAACAATCCCGGGACCAGCACCATGAAACAGCCATCTCCCTCCAGCTCCATTTAGAAGAGGTCGAAGATAGGAGCCGTCGCAACAACTTGCGGATCCGCGGTGTTCCTGAGCCAGACGGGGCGGAAGATGTTGAGGCAAAGGTGGTCGAGATTTTCCGCGCCGTGCTGAAAGACCCGGGAGCAGAGATCGTGCTTGACAGAGATCGTGCATAGAACGCTCGGACCTAAGCCGACGGAACAGGACAGACAACGCGATGTGGTTTGCTGCTTACAGTCAGAAAGAAGACATCCTGCGCCAGGCCTGGGACACAGTAGACATCGAAGTGGACGGGGCGCAAGTGCGGATTATGCCCGACCTATCCAGAGTGACCCTACGACCCATCCTGGATCTCGCTAGGCAGACAGGTCACACTTACCGCTGGGGATACCCGCTAGCGGTCACCTTCCGGAGGTACACAGGCGCCTTCACGCTCCAGACCGCGGCAGACCTCCCAGCCCTTTTCAGATTCTTGGGTTCTGAGCCGATACAAGTACCAGACTGGCTCCAGCTCTTCCCTCGGCAGACCGGGCGTTCAGGTCCCCATGCCCACCGAGGACCCCTGATGCCACGCCCGCAAAGAGGTAGATGGCGCCGGCACTCAGCTCGTGACAGAGCGGCACGTGAGAAGGCCCTGGGCCACAATTTCATGTCTACCACCCCCGCCTGTACGCCATCCCTGACAAAGACTCCCACAAGACTCTTGTCCTGCAGGAGAGGCCCATTGTCTGCCGCGGGCCCGGGAGAGGTGTAGCTGTAATGGCTCTGGAATCCTGATGTTCACGTCCCCCCTGCAGCCCGGTGCTTTTTTTTGAGGGGCCTCCCGTCTGCCAGGAGAGGCCCGTTGCGGGTGTCCCACTCCCCCCTCTTTTTGATCCCGTCATTTTATTGCCCCCCACGCGGAGTGTCCTCCCTGAGCCCACACCCCGAGATCATTGACATTGTGGATCCCCCCCGCCTTCAGAGACTTCCCGCTATTCCCTGGACCCTCCAGCTGTTGAGGCCCGCTGGGACAGAGGGGGTTGATCCCGATACGAGAGCCCCCCTGGGGGGTTGGATGAAACCTGGGGAGTATCTATCAGGTCACCTGGGACCATATGGGCTGCTCTATCAGTGGTCTGCTTCTACATTCCAGATGACAACAAGGCTAACTGACTCCAGTTTCTGACAGCCTAAATAGGAGGGACTGGGACTGGTGGGGGGAGTTAGATTTGCTGGGTCTGCTCGGGGTTGTATTGTGGGTTGGACAGGGGGGGGGGGGGCTGTCCGATGAGGTTGTGGTGGGGCGTCCTGGGGGAGGGACCCCTGTTCCTCAGGAGGGAGGGGGCAATCTACCCGGACATTTGCCTTCACATTGTAATGGAAGCTGTCTACTTACAGTACTATCCTAACAACGAGACCTCCCAACACCATTATTTTTACTTAGCACCGGGATGACCCATGGGGAGGGAGAGTACAATATTGACATGGGAAGGGGGTGGTGCTGGCGGGGTAGATGGGCGCACACTTGACTCCCAGATGGTAGGGTTCAGGGCTCTGAACCCTAGGATTCCTGGGACTCTCATTAGCACTTTATATACTGATTGATATGGTCTGTTATACGATTGTTTCACCTGTTTGAAAGAGTTCTCTGCTGCTAGTTTGCTTACTGTTAACAAATGCTATGTTTGATCCTGGTTCATGTTTTAGTTATGTTTTTCTGTTTATGTATTGGCCGGGGTTGGGTGGGGAGGGTCGGGAGCTTGCTGCCGACCCCTGTCCAGCTCGACTCCCCCACTTAGGACTGCACTCGATCACCGGGTTCTCACCGGAGAGTGCTTATAGCCGATTTTGGCTAATTAGTTGAATCTGCCTGGAGACTCCACCTGGGGTCTGCCACTTGATTTCTTACCTCTCTACCTATTTTCTACTCTCCTCTACTTTTTATTATCTACCTAGTGCCCCTTCTCCCCCACACTTCTTCCCTTACCTCCCCTCCCTGCCATTCAGACTCTCCACCTCCCCCCCCCCCCCCCGCACGAGCATGGATGTGCTTACTGTAGTGTCGTTTAACGTCAAAGGTCTAAATACGCCCGAGAAGAGGCGCATGCTGTTGCAGGACATGCGGCGCATGGGGGCAGACGTGGTGCTCCTGCCGGAGACCCATTTTAAAGAATGTAACATGCCCCTCTTGAAAAACAGATTCTACCCTATCTCCTACCACTCTCAATACTCCGAAGCCAAGTCCAGGGGGGTCTCCATCTTAGTTGCGGCAAGAGTGCCATGGACACTCATGGATATCCAGACAGACAGGGACGGGCGCTTCCTTTTTCTGAAAGGCAAGATAGGAGACAAGAGAGTGACGTTCTCCAATTTCTATAACCCGAATTCCCAGCAAGATGCTTTCCTCAGGAAACGCCTGGGACAACTCGGGCACTTCAGAGGGCCACCTTGTAGTGGGAGGCGACCTGAATGTCCCCCTAATCCCGACCGAAGACACGTCCACAGGGAAATCCTCCCTGACACGGGACACTCTCAAACGTATTGACACTGCTCTACATAATATGCAACCAATTGATGCCTGGCGCCTTTTACACCCTGGAGACAGGGATTACACCTTTTTTTCAAAACCCCACCAGACGTACTCGAGACTCGACTACTTCCTACTCTCACATAGACAACTTGACGCGATCCGGGAGTCACGATTGGCTCGATCACATGGTCTGACCATGCCCCGATCACCCTGAAATATTCTATCTTAGATGGTGCTGGAGACCAGAAGTCTCCGTGGCGCCTCAATGAAAGCCTCCTTCAGAACACTGACATTATGGCGGAAATGGAGAGGGAGCTGGGTCACGACGCGGGGGTAGTTTGGGAGGCCCACAAGGCGGTGGTTCAAACACGGAGCACGCCTGAAGAAGGAAAGTACGGCACCTCTTAACTCACATTAACTCACATCTTAACTCACTCCTGGCCAAACTGCACATACTAGAAACAACGCACAAAGCTACACCGTGTAGTCGAACGGGAGCAGAACTCGACGTGACTCGGGCACAGATTACAGACCTTTTGCACTTCAAAGCCAAGGCGGCGCTGCAAATAGGCAGACGCTTTGCATACAAATCTGCCAATAAATGTGGCAAACTGTTGGCCAACACGATACGCACTCGACGACCCGCCTCCTATGTCCCACACGTTTCCACGCCGAGGGGAGTGAAACGGACCGCGCCACAACAAATCACACGAGAATTCCGCCAGTACTATGAATCCCTGTACAATTTAGATAAACCCCCCCCCCCCATGCGGGACATAAAGGATTATATATCTACGTCCCTGATGCCTGCCTTACCATTGGACGCCCGAGAAACTTTAGAAGAGCCTATCACTCTACCTGAACTCCAAAATGCATTATAAAATGCCAAACCAGGGAAGGCCCTGACGGCCTTACGGTGGCATACTATAAGTCCTTGCTCCCAGCAATAGGCCAGCACATGGTGAGGCTATTCAATGACCTAGGCTCGGGGAAATCCCTTCACGTCACCACACTTCAAGCCCAAATCTCCGTTATTCCAAGAGGGCAAAGACCCAGCTAATTGTGGAAGCTACCGCCCCATTTCCCTCCTCAACACAGACCTCAAGCTCTACACCAAAATCCTGGCCTCCAGACTCCAGAAACACCTCCCACAACTGATACACTTAGACCAGGTGGGCTTTGTACCTACCAGGGAAGCCCGTGACAATACGGTGAAAGTACTAAATCTCCTACACATAGCCTCCTCCGGCAAGATTCCATGCCTTTTTTTGGGTACTGATGCCGAAAAGGCTTTTGACCGGGTTAACTGGCAGTTCATGATATCCACCTTGGAGTACATAGGTCTGGGGGAGAAAATGAGGAATTGGGTATCGGCGATCTATAGAGACCCGACGGCGAGGGTTCGGGTCAATGGGGCACTGTCAGAAACATTCCCTATCACCAACGGGACAAGACAGGGGTGTCCCCTATCGCCCCTACTGTTTGCCCTGTCCCTTGAGCCTTTGTGTCATGTGCGCCTAAATCCAGCCATTACGGGTATACAAGCCTCGGAATCTCAATACAAAGTCTCCGCTTATGCAGACAACCTCCTTTTTACCCTTACAGATCCTGTCACATCCCTCCCAACCCTCCTGCGAGAGTTTGAGGTTTATGGCAAACTTTCCAACTAAAAAATAAACATGACAAAATCAGAGGCAATGGGAGCGAGAATTCCACAACAGCAGCTCGTACAACTGAAGGCCAAGTATAGCTTAAAGTGGACAGAGATCGCACTAAAATATCTAGGGACACAAATCCCCCCTCACTATCACAGGTATATAGGCTGAATTTTCCACCCCTTCTGATAGAAGTCAAGAGGCTGTTGTCGCAGTGGACAGGAGGCCTTCACTCCTGGTTGGGTAGAGCCAATATATTTAAGATGACAATCCTGCCTAAATTCCTTTATCTACTCCAAGCTCTCCCCATCCAGATTCCAGGAGTGTACTTTCGTCAAGTCCACTCTGCTTTCTCCCAGTTCCTATGGGCGGGGAAAAAGTCGAGGATACGCAGAGAGACCCTTTCCCTTCCTAAAACTGTGGCGGTCTAGCGCTACCCGACGTGCGGACATACTACCATGCCGCCCATCTGGTCAGACTGATCGACTGGTGTAGACACAGTCGCACTAAACTGTGGACACAGGTAGAACAAGGCCAATGTAGGATCCCACTTCGTCGAGCTCCCTGGTGCTATACGGCACTCCCCATACCGGTGACAAGACACCCTCTGGTGTGGACAGCTAAGGTGTGCGCAGACCTGTTTGGACGGTTCTCCCTCTCGTCTCAGGACCTCCCCACTCAGACCTATCATTGGCCACCCACTTTTTGAACCTGGCCTGCAAGACGGGAAATTCCTCGACTTGGCAAATAAAGGCCTTTTCCAGGCCTCGCATTTTAGCTCGGGGGAGAACGACAGTGGAGCCGACGGACCCTGACGGCGAATACTGCCTAGACTTTATGAGAGCGCATCAACTAAAACATTTCTTAAATGGCCTCCCGACCCCTCAGACAATTCAAGCATCTCTGACGACCTTAGAACTATGTAGTGAACAGGAGGTCCTCCCACACGCACTGTCCCTGACGTACGCACTACTGAATACTCCACCAGAAGAGTACCAGATCCCAGCCCTGGCTAAATGGGAAAGAGAACTAGGCACCCAATTTACAGCCAACAAAAAGCAAAATATAGTTCGCTTTACGCACAAGTCGTCTGTCTGTGCGAAAACGCAAGAGACAAATTATAAAATACTTACACGCTGGTATAGGACCCCTGACCTATTAAGTAAATTGTTCCCTGACACTGCAGCCACTTGCTGGAAATGCCAGCAAGAGAGGGGCACCATGTTACATGTATTTTGGTCCTGCCCGCGGATCAGGGGCTTCTGGGGAGAGGTGCGCCGGATCACGCAACGATTCACGGGAAGTACAGTCCCGGACGACCCGGCCTACTTTCTACTACACGCAAATGACATGTCACCTAAAGCTTACAAGAAATCAGTGGTGCGCCACCTACTAGACGCGGCCAAAGCCTGCGTTCCACTCCTCTGGAAGTCCCCTTATCCGCCGACCATAGCCATGTGGCTACATAAAGTAGACGATATTAGTCGCATGGAGGACCTAATTCTCTCTAGCCAGCAAAGGGAGGAGACGTATTCGGAAACGTGGCAACTATTTAACTTCTACAGATATTCTGAAGAAGGCCAGAGACTCGGAGACAGAATGCAACCCGCCGTCCCCACCATAGCCAAGTCCCTTACCAATGAAATAAGTTACCGAAACAGGACCTAGACGGAACTTAAAATGTACTGTACGCCCTTAGGGGTGCTTTTTGGGCTGTCCCTACTCGTGCAGCTCCCACCCCCTCTCCCTTACTCGCTACTTCCCTCTTTCTCATACCCCTTCTAATTCTTTATCTTCTACTACTTTATTCTACTGCGGAAAAGGGAAAATGGAGTGGGAAGCCAACCCGCTGGGACCAGATGGTTAGAATAAGAAGGGACAATATGGAGAAGTACCTAAAGATTTATATGTTAGCATAATATGTCACTACTTATGTCGATGCCTGCGCGCACCGCTGTTATGTACCTCATGTGTGATGTTTTGATTTCCCTTGCTCTGCTTATGTGATGTTGGTCCGTGCGGACTGGGTTTTCCTCTGATGACAAATGGCTGCAGAGAAGAAATCTGCCTTTGTCAGTTAGGCCACTCGTTGCGTGCCTTTCATAGGACTAGCGTAGGATGACGAAACCGTTGTGAAGATCAGATCCTGATCCAATAGAAGGGAATCGTCACTCTGGAGGTTAAAAGGATTAATAAAATAAAAGCTTTACAAACATGTTAAACTTACCTCCTCTTACCCTATCCTCTGACCAGGAAACAAGTTCTGCATGTGGTCTCGGGGCACCTTCTGGGGGGGGGGGGGGGGGCAAATAAATGGGCAGCTGAACCCCAAAGCACTGCATAAAATCAGGTAAGTACAATCCACCAAGACCTTTTGTGCCACTTGTATATAAAAATGGGCCCAGCTGCTGCCATTATTAGGGAAATAAGCTGGTGTTCCTTTTAAAGCTCATTCAGCATTTCTTACTTAGGAACCTCCTTTGACTACCACAGGTATACATTACCTGAAGAGGAAAAACTAGTAGCGACCGAATGTTACAAGGAGCAAATAAATATTCATCTTCAGAAACCTAGATAAAAATGCTTTAATTTTGTGCAAACAAACTGAAGCAACGTGTTTGCTTCATCTGAAGTTTTTAATATCCAGCTTTAAAAGTTATAAAATATTACAAAATGTAATAACCATCTACAGCAGTGGTTCTCAACCTAGGGGTCGGGACCCCCTCGGGGGTCAAATGATGATTTGCCAGGGGTCACCAAACCTTGGCCTGTTTCTGAAGCCCGCATCACTCTCCCAGACTTTTTGGAGCCACCCAGCGGGGCTATCCCTGGAGCCTGCAGCTGCCCACTCAGTCTTTTCGCAGGTGCCCATTCAGTTCACGGCATGGCTGACGGGCAAAGACTAGCGCTCAGCTGACTGGTGAGGAATGTGAAATGGGAGGGGCTGGAGGAGACCCTATCACCTGATTTCGGCATAGGTGTCACTGCTACGATACACCACAAAGTCGGAAACACAGTGAAGCTGGAGACACATCAGTGACACTACCTGCGATTATGGTTGCCTTTAAAAGGACTCGGAGCGCTAAATGTCTGTGGGTTAGGGGCGCAAATTACTTTTCTTGCCTTGGGTGCAGACATCCCACGCTAGGAAAATAATTTTACTTTTAGGGGTCCTCACAACTTGGGAAATTTTATCAAGGGGTCACAGCACTACAAGGTTGAGAACCACTGATCTACAGTAAATACAGGGACACGAATTAAAAACTAAAACAATTTATTGAACAAGTTTTAGTGTTTAAATTTTATACACTTCAGAATCAGATTAAAATAGACATACAAGATATCTTGTTTTATAAGATAACAGTAGCCAGCTTATTACTCATGTATTTAACAAAGGGATGTGTGAAACATATGTGAACTAATAGAAAGAGAAAGAAAAAGGGGAAGTAGGCACAGAGTTGCCAGTATTTACCACAACTGTTTCAAGTAGTCCTTTGCAGCACCATACATATATGCCATTTCCTATTTTCACAAATAGGCACACCCTTAGCCTCCTCAGCAACACTTTAGCCTGGCTATAGAAGGAACGGGTATGAGGCATTACAGTATGGGAGCACGTCTATCCTTTACTTCCAGGAAGTGGCAATTTGCAACATACATTTGGGAAGCCCCCATGATGGGACCAAGTGCCTTTTGAAACACTTATAAGTACTTCAACATTATGTTGCCTGGAGTTAACACATTTCAAATTGTTCTTTATTCACCTCTCTTGCTTAAAATTTGTTTTAGTATACAATGTCAGAACAGCAAACAAACGTCAAAATGTATAGGAAAGACTGCTGATATAATACTATAGTACGAACGGCTTGGGTTTAGATAGCCTGAACACCCCAAATTACCAGAAATGTTCCACAGTTGCTTCCAATTCCTGCTTGTAGAAAGCTTCTGCAGGCATCTATAGTTACAGGCAAGTACAGTTGGGTAGGCATACAAGGCAGGTGGAGAAAACCTGCAACATTTTACACATTCCAGCTTGCATGACTTCTGAAGTTCATGGAAGTGGACATGAAACAATTAAAAGAGCATGCATAAAAGAGCATACTAGCAATCACATGCAGTCTCAAAATAAGTTAATGAGTGGGGTAAGAATTATTTCATAAAACTACATAGCATTCTGCCTTTAAAAAAAAAAAAAACTTTACAAAAGGTCTTCTGCACCAGTGTCCTTTAGGCTTTGTACACGAGGATTACAGCTCGTACAAGGGCATTTACAATCTGCTTTTTGAAGCCTTCAAAGAAAAGGTTTCCCAGTTTGGAAAGATTTACAGGACACGTCAACTTAAAAATGCACGTTTATTTAGAGGTAAAAAAAAAAATTGCATTTAACACCCCCCCCCCCCCCCCCAAGTGATAGGTAAGGGGGGAGGACTTTATGCACAGCATCTCTGCATCACCTTATCGCAATAGTGGATCTAGCAGGGCTGCGCGCTCAATCTACCAGCCGAGGACCACACAGCCCAACCAGCCCTGACAGATGCACCCATTTTGTGGGAGTTTGCGGTGAGATACAAGCTGACCCCTCCCACCTGCTTTACTGATTGACAAGGTCTACAGCATGCTGCTGTTGTTGCCAAAGACCAGGGCTGTCTAACATCCCATTGGTTAATTTTGCCTCCTTTTTCGCAGTGTGGTTAGAAAACTGGGTTGGGGGTAGCACAAGCAGTCTTACCACACAGCTCAGTAACCAAATAAAAAGGTCAGTAATTATAGACATTTAGACTACAAGTGCATAAAAAAAAAATATCTGCATCACATTGGTTGAAAGATGCTCCAATTTAAAAAAGAGAATTCAAATAAAGTCAATATGTTTTAGAAGGATGTTACAGAGATGCAATATCAGGATTTGTATACATCTATAAAAGCGATGTATATAAAAGAACCCTCCTTACCCATTACCCCCACAAACCTAAAAAAAAAAAAAAGGCCCCATGCACACGAGACGCTGGTAAACCCGAGTTCAGAGGATTTTGAACACATTTAATGTTATCCTATGTGTCCATGCACATATTCACGTTTTTTTGCGTTTTAAAGCAGTTGGGTTTAGGCTCGTTTTTTCAGAAGCAAAAAAATGGGTTCAGACGCAAATCGCGGCAAAACGCGGTACCGGCGTTTTGCCGCAATTTCGTTTATAGGCGTTTTTAAAGGTGACCCATTTTTTTTTAGAAATCTCAAAAATTATGGCAAATGATGAAAAAAAATAAAAAAAACCTAAACAACTGTAATTGCTTGCATTGCATTGTGGACAATCCACAACTTGTGGCAGGTGAAGTGGCCAGTGGAAAATCCACAACTGTGGCAGGTGATGTGGCAGGTGACATGGCAAGTGGACAATCCACAACTTGTGGCAGGTGACGTGGCCAGTTGATGTGGCAAGTGGACAATCAAATTTTGAATTTTTCAAATTTCGAATTTTTCAAATTCGGAAATACAAAAATTGAAAAATTTCGAATTTTCGTAATTCAGAATTTCGAATTTTCGTAATTCAGAATTTCGAATTTTCGTAATTCAGAATTTCGAATTTTCGTAATTCAGAATTTCGAATTTTCGTAATTCAGAATTTCGAATTTTCGTAATTCAGAATTTCGAATTTTCGTAATTCAGAATTTCGAATTTTCGTAATTCAGAATTTCGAATTTTCGTAATTCAGAATTTCGAATTTTCGTAATTCAGAATTTCGAATTTTCGTAATTCAGAATTTCGAATTTTCGTAATTCAGAATTTCGAATTTTCGTAATTCGAAAAATTCGAAAAAAATCGAAATCCAAATTTCGAAAATTGAAAAATTTGAAATATTGGTAAACGGATGGGTCCAATAGTGATGTGCTCTGCCAAAGGATCTCTCCCGTAGTTTGCGACTGCGTTAAAGCCTCAGCAAGAGCAACATATGGACAATTTCTTGGCATATATTCAATATGGGATCCATTTCAAAAGAAGAATCAAATGAAAGTATTCAAGTCTGCATACGAAAGTCTGCTGCTGCTCTCTATTGAAAATGGCAGAAATGGTTAAAAATATATAGCTTTCAGAGCTTTGGGAGGGTCTACAATGTCTGTGCTATAAAGGCTGATAGCCGCAAGTGCGGTAAAACGCCGCGAAATTCGCAGCAAAAACGAGCGTTTTAAATGCCGGTTTTTGCTTTTGAAAACGTGAGTTCAGATGTGTTTGCATTTGCTTCTCGTGTGCATGGGGCCTTAAGATTCAGAACTCCTGATCCCGATACACATCTTCAATGTTTACAAAGCTTGGTCATAAAAAAAATTAAAAAAAGCGTCTTTCCCTTTCATACATCTACACTCTTTATTATATCTCAATATAGCAACCGTAACACTCAAGTAATGCTGTACTGAAACTTGCACTGCCAATAACAAAAAAAATACTTGCGGTCTCATTGACCCATAGCAGCACTTAGATCTGGTGGACTTCTCTAGCTGCATACTTGATCCAGATAAGCAACTAAAAATGTAGTTCAGGAAAACACTTTCAGGTTACAAGCAAATTCAGATCAGCAACGGCAACACACACACACATTTTATTTTTATGGTGATTAAGTAATAAATATCTGCTAAGCCAACCCCGATATACTGACACCCAAACTGAATTTCCAATGTTACAAAGCTCAGTTTATACCTGCACATCAGTGGCAGAACTAAGCAGACCTGCAGCTTAGCTGTGTGCTTCCAGTGTACTGAAAAATTCTGCTGTTACCTTCATGTCTATAATGACCCGAAGAGGGCTGTTGGGAAAAAAAAATAGCTTCATTTTGACTCGCCAACTACTGAAATTATTTATTTAATCCCAATGTGCATTATAAAGGTAACAATTTAGATATGACAGACGACTCAGGACTGTTTGAGCAGTTAGAATCCTATATCAGTCAGGAATGGGACAACATTCCTCTTGCAAAGTTCCAGCAACTGGTCTCAGTTCTCAGGCATTTGTCAAAAGAGGCGATGCTACACTGGTAAAATTTTCCCTGTCATAATTTTGACACATGTTGCTCCCAATAACTTCAAATTACTTTTTCTTCTTATAACGATACAATTTCTCAGTTTTTACATTTGATATATTTTCTATTGTGAGTAAAATATTGGTTAAAGAGCAGTGGCGTCCCATCCATTTGGGGCACAGAGGCACCGCTGCCCCCCTAATCCATTTGCCTGGCCCCTTTTCTACATGCAGGGTGCCAGACACATGGATCTCAATTTTTTTTCTTTAAGCACATAGAGTCCGTGGCTCCAATTGGTTTAAAAAAAGAGTGGGCTTGGGCAGAGTTGTGCGACAAAAGCGAATTAATATTCAACAGGAGTCTTGTTTGCCCCCCCCCCCCCCCCCCAAGAATATACAGCACCAGCCGCCACTGTTTAAGTAGATTTTACATAGCGCCCAAAAGGGGAATTAGAGCTGTAAGTAAAGAGATATACAGCAGGTTCAATACCTTAATATCCGTCTCTTTAATGGTATTATCTGGGAGAAAACTAAACACTTCATCATCAAGTCCCTGTCAAGTGTCTACAACTGTTGCCTATTGTGAAGATTTATCGATTATGTTTCGTCCAATTGACAGGTGCCAGACAAAAGGGGAGCAGATATCTCCTCAATGGGGACAAAGACCCAATAAAACTTTTTGTTCTCACAGAGTAGGGAACGGTTTGTACCGGTCAGGTTTCATTGGCTGTGTACCCACTGGGGAAATATCCCCTCAATACATTTTTGAGATGACAATTTTCAGATACTCTTGTACTCGAAAATATTGTTAAAAAGAAAAAAAAAAAAGTTTGACAGGAGCTAGGCTTCATGTTGTATATACAAATGTACATTCCCATTAAAAAAGGACAAACAAAAGTAGAAGTAAACGCTAATAACATTTAGCTTAAAACAAGTTTACTCACACCCATACTGCTTAAAGGGGTAGTTCCCCCAAAAACCTTTTTTTTAACACTGATTGAGGCTCGTTTTGTCAAGGGGAATCGGGTGTTTTTTTTTTAGAAATGAAGCCGTACTTACTGTTTTAGAGATGCATCGCCTCCGACGCTTCCGGGTATGGTCTCCGGGTCTAGGCGTTCCTATTTGATTGACAGGCTTCCGAGGTCAGATACATCGCGTCACGATTTTCCGAAAGAAGCCGAACGACGGTGCGCAGGCGCAGTATAGAGCCGCACCGTCGCTCGGCTTCTTTCGGCTACTCGTGACGCGATGTATGCGACCGTCGGAAGCCTGTCAATCAAATAGGCACGCCCAGACCAGACGATCATACCCGGAAGCGACGGAGACGATGCATCTGTAAAACGGTAAGTACTGCTTTGTTTCTAATAAAAAACCACCTGATTCCCCTTGACATAACGAGCCTCAATCAATGTTAAAAAAAGGTTTTTGGGGGAATTACCCCTTTAAGGTTTGTAAAAGTCCTGTGTCATTTGTATCTTTTTAATCCTCTTCAGTGTGGCTGCGTGATCTGTCAGCTCTGACTGTGTCAGTGCAGCAGATGGAGGTGGCACCAACAATGGGGAACCAGTGGGTAATGTCACAGCTATGGGAATTTGCTTACTGGCAGGTAAGTTGCAGCTTACAGAGAAGGAGAAAAAATAAAGGATTTACACTGATTTTTAATAAACAGTATGAGGTAGGCAATTTTATTTTAAGCAGACTTTAATTAGCCTTTATTTCCTCTTTAAGCCAGTGGACAGACTATTACACCCAACAGTACGGAGAATGTGCGTTCTTTTGTGGGATGAAACCGGTTTACGTCAAGCCAAGTGAAAAGTCACTTTGCAAAAAGTACCAATGTGCAAGGTAAACTAAACAAACATTCCTGCACACGATTGGATGGTATAAGTCAACAGAGCTTCCTTGCTTCACAAGAATGTATTCTCCTACAAAACAAAATAGATTTGATGTTATGTTGCTTTTTATGCCTAAAATATTATTCGGGTAAGGTTTAGGTTACAGGTCCCCAGCTGACATAGATCTGCTTCAAGGTAAGGAAGTTGACCTCTGCATCAACTGATGCATTTGTCAGCTACTGTGTAAGTATGTAAGTTACATGGTTTCAACAGCCCAAAAAAATAAAAAAGACAGCATTTTGAACTTTCAAATAAGCTTCAGTTACTGATAAACATCCGGACATTCCTTTAGGGCAGGGGTGTTAAACCAGTGACCTGGGGGCCACATGTGGTTCGCAAGCCCAGATTGCAGGTTGGGGACCCGCCATCCCAGAGCATCAGTGTTCTAAATGAAGCAAGCGGATACAGAAAGAGCAGAGCCACATAAGTGGATGCTTCCTGTATAGCGCCGGCTCCTGTCAAAAGCGGAGTGATACTAAATGTCATCTGTCTGGGACCGCAACAGCGGGGAATACCTGAATGTTAGACTGTTAAAGTTTAGTTTATTACTAAAAATTGTGTATATTTGGGCAAATCTGTTTTGCAGTGGTTACTGGGCTGCTTTCAAGCTGATCTGCAGGTGCAGAGCAGTGCACCTTTGGGTTACCTGCACCGAACCATAGACTTCTGTTATTACCTGCGATTTTGGTGTGCTTTCAGAAAATGCGCCACACCTGCAGGATATAAGATAGATGGCAAACGGCAGCTAACCCAGGAAAGCCACAGGTCCGCTGCAACCGCAGTGCAGATAAACTTCAGAGCAGCAGTGTGAAAGCATCCTTGGGCCCATTTTATATGATTGGAGGTTCTGTGTGGGTTGAACCATTCATTTCTATGAAGCGAAAGATGTAAACAGACTTGTTTATTTGCACCCACCTACATCCAAAAAACACACAGAAAGGGGATCTGTCCCCTTCCATCTGGTTGGATCGGATAGGAGGTCCCACAGAGTAGAGCGGACACAGATCTGTCTGCTCCACTTATTGTGGTCCGCGACCAGTTACCAAGTCACTTATGTGGCCCTCGCTCTTCAAAGGGTTGGGCACCTCTGCTTTAGGGTCTATTCACACCAGTAGCACAGTTCCCCCTGCAAGACAAAGCAAAATGCCTTGCCTCCTACATGCCAGTTCACACAACCAAATTGCAGTGATGAGTGCAAAAAAAAAAAAAACACCACATACAATAGAGTCATCTACAAATTTTCAGACAGACATACAGCTACCTCCTATAACTACCCACCTAAACCTCTCCTCGATAGAGAGAGATATACACACACACACACACCTCAGGGTCTACCCATGCAACCAATAAAATGCCAAAATGAATAGCCATTTTTGATGGACCACTGTAGGAAAACAAGCAGTACATGGTCTACAGCAGTGTTTTTCAACTCCAGTCCTCAAGGCACACCAACAGGTCATGTTTTCAGGCTTTCCATTATTTTGCACAGGTGATTTGATCAGTTTCACTGCCTTAGTAATCACCTCAGCCATTTCACCTGAAAAGATGACCTGACGGTGTGCCTTGAGGACTGGAGTTGAAAAACACTGGTCTACAGCACTGAACATCTAAAAAGGGCAGACAAGATCCAGCACCACTGCCCAATGGGGAACAGTACTAGTGCAAGGCATAGAGAAAATAGTGGAAACTCTTCACAGTAGTTTTGCAAACCAACATAACATATGGAATATCATTCCATCACCAATTTGTTGCACACACCAGCTAAAAAACTTTTAGTGAAAAAATAAATATAAATGTTTTATATTGTGAGCTCTAGCAACAATTCATTTTATTGCATATGGATTTTTTTTTTTGTATTCAGTCTATTGCTAATTAGATACCTGTACTGAATATTACATTTCCACATCACTGGTTAAAGCAGTTAAAAACTAGTCTTGGATAATAACATCATCATCATCCTCATCCTCATCTTCAACAACACAGATTTCAACCTCCTCTGGTTCTGTTGATTTATAAGAAAACCAGCGCAGTACTTGCTGAGGGCTTAAGCCAGATGCTGTAACCAATTCCCCCAAGTCCTGCACATTGAACTGATTATGTACACAAAGGTAGTTTTCCAAAACATCATATTTTTTTTGAAGGGAGGATGAAATAGGGCGTTGAGTCTTGGATTTTGAACAATTTTTTACACGAAGTTTAAAATTGGATACTTTTTGCACAAGTTTTGATTTTCCAGAAAAAGATGGCTCATCATCAGAAATTTCCTCACTTACTACAGTGTTTCCTGAATGACTAGATGATGCAATTACATCATCATCGGGCACCTCTACAGCAGAAGACATTGCTGGTGACCCAACATCACTTAGCCTTCCATTACCAAAATGCTGCGGGTCATCTAACCAGGCGGGACGCTCTTGCATACTGTTACGGAACCACCTCAGCTGGCCATGTTTAATGGCGTAGCGTGTATCTCCAAACCATTGTATAATATCTGCTCTTGGTAGTCCACTAATTTCCTCAAGCCTCATGTAGTCTTCACGGGTAGCCCACTGGCACTTCAAAAAAAAAGATTTGAGAATTTCCAACTGTTGCTTACTTTTCCGTTGGCGCTTCATACCTGGCACATTATCCTCTCTCCTAAGGTTTCCATTGTGATCAATATAACCTGACACTTGCATTTCTTCGCCATTGCTCATATTCCAAGAAGACGACAACATTTGTTCTTCCTCAGAGGGATAATATGAAACAGACGCGTTCAGGTCACTTTCATCCACTCCCAAAACCATGGCCGTGTCAGATGGTTTAACTAGATTATCAGGACCCTTCCTTTTCTTTGGACGAGCATTTGACATGGGAGAATGGCATTTAGAATCACCTGTAATGTCCCTACTAGAGCGTTTTAATCCCTGTAAAGGGGTACTTTCGTTTACTTCAACAGGTTCTTTGTCTTCAACTTTACAGCTTAATCTCATATTCTTAGGTTCTGGGGTATTATAATCTGGTGATGAACAAGAATGAGAGGCCATGGCTTGCCTTGCTCTTGCTTTTAGAGCAGGAATTGAAAACTCATCTGATCGAAGAACATTAGACTTTTTGGCTAGGTCTAGCAACGGCCTGAAATGCAATTGCTCTTGATTATAATTGAGCCGTGCCCGTGTCTCCTCAATTTCTTCTGGAGACCAGCTGATTCCGCAACGAATTCTCTGTACCATGAACCAGTTTTTCACTTTTTCCATTTGTAAACCATACCGTAGTGCAAGTAAAGCAATTTCTGGCATGCTTGGGTATGGAAAGAAGCTAAAGGTACCGATGAGCTGAGGGTGATCATCCAACTCCTCAGTCAGCTCTGCCCGAGACCAAGTCACTTGAAGATCATCAGAAACAGGAGGCAGGCACAGGAATCCAGAAATGTCTTCCGGATACAGAACAGGTGCTTTGGTAGGAGGCATTATCCAATTAGTACTGTCAACGTCAGGTTGTGATTTTCATCAGTGAGCAGTTTATCAGAGAAAGGACCAAAAATTCCTATTTCCAGCAGGACCAGAAAACTGCAAAGACAAAGTGTAAACGTTATAACATTTTCAAGAAAATTAATATGTTTAGTATGAAAAGCACTAACACCTATACGGAACATGTGTAACCCCCTTCAATACTGACACACCACACAATGTAAAACAATCTACTTTTTTTGCTAGAATATTACTTTAAGCCTCCAAACTTTTTTTTTGTTTTAAACCAAGGCTCTATAGAACAAAAATGATGGGCGTTGCAATTTTTTAAAATTCACACGGTATTTGCACAGCAGATTTTCAAACACAATTATTTTAACCACTTGCTGACGGCCATACGAGTTTGTACAGCCGCAGCGCGGCTCTACTTCTCTGAGTGAACGAGTTTTCTCGTCCGCCCCTTTTTATCACAGAAACTAAGAAAAAATCATTTTTTTCCCAAATTTTCGGTATTTTTTCATTAATAGCGCAAAAAATAAAAACCGCAGAGGTGATCAAATACCACCAAAAGAAAGCTCTATTTGTGGGAAAAAAAAGGACAAAAAAATAATTTGGGTACAGTGTTGCACGACTGAGTAATTGTCATTCAAAGTGTGAGAGCGCTGAAAGCTGAAAATTGGTCTGGTCAGGAGGGTGTTTAAGTGCCCAGTATGGAAGTGGTTAAAAAGATACACACATTACATTTTATTGCACAAACAATACAAAAGATAATACACCAAGTAAATAAAAGGCTCCCTGCTGGCAAAATAATGCTGCATACAGTCCATGTTGATGAGCAAATCAAGCCATTTACTTTCCTTCCACTGGTGGTGGAAGGAAAGAAAATGTAATCTCCAATGACTTACCCAAGTTTGCTCATTCAGAACAAAGCCTTTCTCCCGATAAACCCATCTCCCCAACAACTCCCCAGTCCATGCTTACACAGCCTTCCTGCTCCTGGAGGTAACTCGTAGTTAAAGGGGTTGTAATGCTGGGGGGGGGGGTGCAAAACAGAAATGGGAGCTGGGTACCTTGTCAAAAACTAGGTACCCGCTTTCTTTTTTAATTGAAGTGTATTTTTTTCCCCAAAAACAAAATTGGGTTTGAAACACTGCTGCACAAATACAGTGCGAGATATAATATTCCAATAACTGCCATTTTATTCTTTAGGGTCTGACAACGCACCCTTTTCAACCACTTTAAATATGCACTCACTGAAAAGAGCATATACTTTCCCACTAAAATAATAGAGCGAAGCACTGCCATTAAAAGCGGATGTCCGCTCAAAAAAAAAAAAAAAAAATTAAAAGCCAGCAGCTACAAATACTGCAGCTGCTGACTTTTAATATTAGGACACTTACCTGTCCTGGAGTCCAGCGCCGTCCGCAGCAGAGGACGAGCGATCGCTCGTCACTCTGCTGCTCCCCCCTCCATCCACGGTGAGGGAACAGGAAGTGAAGCACTCCGGCTTCACTGCCCGGTTCCCTACGGCGCATGCACGAGTCGTGCTGCGCCCACCGATTGAATCCCACTGTGTGCTGTGAGCCGAGTGTTCCCAGCACACAAATGGGGGGGGATGACGGGATGCAACGACATGCCCGTATTCTGCCCGAGAATGCTGGGCCAGAAGAGTGTGCAAATACCTGTCTTAGATTCCGATCAGCGCAAGTTCACTTTAGGGTGGAGCTCCGCTTTGAAAAATTATTAAAAGCCAGCAGCAACAAATACTGCAGATGCTGACTTTTTATATGTGGACACTTACCTGTCCTGGAGTTCAGCGACATCTGCAGCAGACAGGCAAATCGCTCATCTGCTGCCCCCACCATCATCCTCGGTGAGGAAATCATGGAAGTGAAAGTTCCGGCTTCATTGCCGGGTTCCCGATGGCGCATGCACGAGTCGCACGGCGCCGTCCTCGCTGGTCCCTGTTGTGTTCTGGGAAACGCACGGCTCCCAGAACACAACGGGCGGGGGTGGGAAGTGACTAACTACCCGCAGCGAGGACTCCCGGAAGTGGGTGAAAATACCCGTCTTATGCCCCGTACACACGATCCGAATATTGTAAGACTTTTTTCGCTTAATCGTCGCAAGTAAAACCAGATTATTAAAGTCACGAAAATTCTCGTAAAAATAAAATAATGATCGGAAGCGATTTCGTGTTGTAATGTATTTGTATGAAAATCATGCGATCTGACATCGTACGAGGAAAATTTTTGTCCTTGTCCGATCGAATAATAATCGGATGAACTGTCGTGATCGGCTCTCGAAAGTAGCGTAGACACGATCCAAAAATCGTACGCCTCTTCCTCAGGGGATAGTTTTCGTCCAATATTCAGATCGTGTGTACAGGCCATTAGACAGGTATTTGCACCCCCCCCCCGAAAGGTGTCAAATGTGACACGGGGGGGATGAGGATTCTGATGAGCGGAAGTTCCACTTTAGGGTGGAGCTCCACTTTACTGATGCTTTTTACTCTTGCCCTTTTTCTCATTGGATGGTGTCTTTGAATGTGGCAAAAGCATTTTCGTCAGCAAAAACAAAAAAGATTTGCAAAGAACAGCCGATCTGCAAACAAATGAGGGGGAAAAAAAAAACACACACACTAAAATTTGTACAAAAATTTTCAGAACATTCAAATGTCATTCAAAAGTAATTCTTGAATGTTAAAAACAATCTTGTTTCAAACAAATTGGCTTTACTGAAGCACTACTTTTGAAAAATCACTGCACCCAGGTTGCATGGTACTTCTGTACCTTCTGGCTCTGTCAAAACCACCTGGTTCTACAAACATTGATCAGAAATCGAAGGAGCCAGGCAGAATAGTGACTACATTCCATCTGATGCAGTGGTGGATAGGGGAATCCTTCCCGCTGCGCCATTGTATTCTGATGGCAGGGTAATTTCTCCCCTGTCAGAATACATTGATCAGTGCTGTAGAGCTGCACGATTCTGGCCAAAATGAGAATCACGATTTTTTTGCTTAGAATGAAGATCACGATTCTCACTGGCGATTTTTTTTTTTTAATTCAATAAAGTAATTTTTTCCAAAAAAAAAAAAAGCATTTAAAAAGACTGCTGCGCAAATACAGTGCAACATAAAATATTGCAACATCCGCCATTTTATTCTCTAGGGTCTTTACTAAAAAGTTATATAATCTTTGGGGTTTCAAGTAATTTTCTAGCAAAAAAAATGATTTTAACTTGAAGAGCGGTCAGAAAAAGGTTGGGTGTTTAAGTGGTTAAACATTCCTAATTTACATACAGAAGAAGTTTATTCCTTTGAAGAGATGCAAGGTTTTCAAAACTTGGCAGGCTGCCCAGACCTGGCAGATTGCCCAGACTGACTTTTGGCTGAGAGCAGACAGGAAATTCTTTGCATACCAAAGTGCAGAGAGAAAAAATTATTTTCATGTCAAAGATAGTGAAACCCTGTATCAAGAATCGCAATGGGAAAAAGATCACGATAACGATTCTTGATGATTAATCATGCAGCTCTACAGTGCTGCAGCAGCCCATTGGATACTGTTGAATGCAGGTTTTCCGATGGTATTTTAATATTCAGCATGGAGGGGGTGACCAGTGGCAGTTAATGAACCCCCTTGCATTAGTGCCACCAGTGTCAGTGTTTCTTGCCCCTATATGGTGCAGCATGAAATAGTTCATGAACACTTGCACAGCACAAAAAGGGGTTAATTAACTGCCATTGGTCACCAATGATATATATATATATATATATATATATATAATCTTTGTTTTTGTTTTTTTAAATATAGAGTAGGTCCAGGTGCTTTTATTGCCAGGAGCTAAAAAAAAAAAAAAAATTCTGTTCAACAAAATTTCCAAACCAAAATAAAAAAAAAATCTAGCACGCAATTTCACGCGATAGAACATGCCCAAAAAAACAACATAAAAACTAACTGCATTTAATTAGATGTCCCTATAATGGATGAACCAGATGAGACAAGCCCCCCCTCCCGACCAAAAGCTCACAGCGAACTTTCCTTGTCGAAAATTCCGACTGTGTGCATGGCTGACTGCTCTTCCTAGAAAATCCAACACCACCTTCATCTTACTTATAACTAGAGATGTTTACAACATAAAAGCCAGCAAAAAAGCACCCCAGATACACATGCAAATGTCAGTCAAACACAAAGCAGAAACGCTCAAAAAACACTAGCAATCCCCTTTTTGAAAACTTTGGGAAATAACAAAACAATTACTTTGCTTCTCAAAAGGTTTTAAAATTGTTTAAAATTATTAAAACCTGTGTTTATTTTTTCTTTGTATAGGGGGGCGAGCTATAGATCAGTTTGTTTGTAGTAAAATGCCTTTTTTTATGTAGCATATTAAAGTGATTCTAAAGGTCATAAGAGGGGAAAAAAAAAAAAGCCTGCTCTGTGCGATCGTTTTACACACAGCAGCCCCAATCCTCTTTATGTCCCCTGCCAGCACTCCTGGCTCCTCCCCCTTTAGAGTCCCTCCATAGCCACTTGCTATGGGGGAATTGTGCGGGCTCAATCCCAAAACGTGCTGTGTGCGCCTATTGAGAGGGCTGGCAGGAGACCCAAACAAAGCCGGAATCGGATTGAGTAACTCAATCGATGTCATGACATCACTTCCGGTTTACAGAAGACTTAAAGGCTCCAAATAAACTGCATTTAAAAACAGCCAAACTTGGCATTTTGAATGCGTTTAAGTACAAAGGAGGTATTTGGGGTCTTACAGTGGGTATGGAAAGTATTAAGACCCCCTTAAATTGTTCACCCTGTTATATTGCAGCCATTTGCTAAAATAATTTAAAGGAGTTGTAAAGGAAAAAAAAAAAAATGTTTTGCCTAAAATTAATGTCTGCAAGGTAGACAGAATAGTGTAATGATTCTGATTTAAAAAATAAGTAAATACCCATTAAATTCCTTCATCTATATCACCTCCGGCGTTCTAATTTCTGTTCTCTCATTCACTTCCTGGTTTTCATTACTTGTTCATGTAAGAACTACATTTCCCAGTATGAATTGCAGCATGGTCAGTAATTCACACCTCCTTGAAGTCTAACACAGAGAGTGTCCTGCCGCACAGATGTAGTTCCCAGGAGGGCGGGGAGCACATCACTGACCACCACAGTAAAGCCTCTCTTCACGGTGGTAACAATCGGACAAGCAGTAAGTGAACAGAACAAAGAAGAGAGCTACTTCTGAGCAAAAATGAACGAGGAAGTGAAAAGAGGAATGTCTGCAAAGGATGTTTATTATGAAAAAAAGAAAAAAAAATCCTTTACAACCCCGTTCATTTATGTACAGACAGCACCCCATTTTGACAGAAAAAAAAAACACAGAATTGTTGATTTTTTTTGCAGATTAAAAAAGAAACTGAACTATTACATGGTCCCAAGTATTCAGACCCTTTGCTGTGACACACATATTTAAGTTAGGTGCTGTTCATTTCTTCCAATCATCCTTGAGATGGTTCTACACCTTTATGCAGTCCAGCTGTGTTTGATTATACGGATTGGACTTGATTAGGAAAGCCTTAGGCCTCTTTCACACGGAGCGGTCCATTTTTCGGTCCGCTCCGTGTGTGTCCGTCGGCTCAGAGGGGGGTCCCACTGAGCTGTCGGCGGACAGGGCGGTCCCCGCACACCGTGCAGGGACCGCCCTGTCTCTCCTCCCGATCGGCCGGAAGAAAAATAGGGTTTTCTTCCGTCCGAAAAACCGGACGCGGATCGTTGCGGACGTTAGCGGATGCATCATCCGGTAACGGACGCGATCCCATGCAGGCCCATTACAAGTCCGTAAACGGACTTGTAATAAGCGGACGAACGGTCCGCTCATGTGAAAGGGGCCTTACAGCGAGGTCAAAAAGGAACTGCCTGAAGACCTCTGAGACAGAATTGTGGTAAAAAAATGGGGTAGTGGCGCTGAAGATCAGTGAGAAAATGAAGTTAAAATGTCAATTTTTTTACAAGTCCTTCAAATGGTTAAAAATGTATATAAAAACCTGGGAGTGGGAGAGAACGATGAGAAGACAGGAGGAGGACACTGTCCTATGTAAAGCTGATGATCCCAGTCTGTATCCCGGGGCAAGCCTTCCAAAAGGGGGGAGATGACAGCAGAACTCCAACATGTGTAAAGAAAAGAAAAAAAAGAGAAGGCGCCTCCAGGTTAACAAAATCTTTAATACATAATAGGTTTACAGCATCCACTTACATGTACAATAGTAGAGATTTGGCATGTAGATCATGGAAACAGTCCCTAGTGTGACGTCCTTCCGCACCAGATGCAAGCTGTAAAATGCTCCTATGCCCCTCTATGTCGAACCGTATAGCAGTGGAACTAGCTGGTACGGTGACACTGTTGAAAGCGAGGCATGCTTGAGAAAGGAGCGCGCTTTGTCACACGCAATCGCCCGCTCCGAAACGCCATCACAGTGACGTCACCGCGGCTCACGCTGCGCTCCATGCCTCGCCCTTTAAAACAGTGTCACCGTACCAGCTAGTTCCACTGCTATACGGACGCTTCGACATAGAGGGGCATAGGAGCATTTTACAGCTTACATCTGGTGCGGAAGGACGTCACACTAGGGACTATTTCCATGATCTACATGTCAGATCTCTACTATTTACATGTACGGTAAGTGGATGCTGTAAACCTATCATGTATTAAAGCTTTTTGTTTGTTAACCTGGAGGCGCCTTCTATTTTTCTTTACAGAATTGTGGCAAGGCACAGATCTAGTCAAGGTTACAAAATATAAAAAAAAAAATTCTGCTGCACTTAAGGTTCCCAAGAGCACAATGGCCTCCATAATCCTTAAATGTAAGACGTTTGGGATGACCAGAACCCTTCCAAGAGCTGGCCATTCAGACATCGGGGGAAGAAGAGCATTGGTGAGAGAGGTACAGAAGAACCCAAAGATCACTGTGGCCAAGCTCCAGAGATGCAGATGGGAGAAAGTCAACCATCACTGCAGCCCTCCACCAGTCTGGGCTTTAAGCAGAGTGGCCGAACGGAAGCCTCTCCTCAGTGCAAGACACATGAAAGCCTGCATGGAGTTTGCTAAAATAAAATGTAAAAAAAAAACACAACTGAAGGACTCCAAGATGGTGAGAAATAAGATTCTCTGGACTGATGAGTCCATGATAGAACTTTTTGGCCTTAATTCTAAGCGGTATGTGTGAAAAAAAAAAAAAAAAAACAGGCACTGCTCATCACCTGTCCAATACAGTCCCAACAGTGAATCATGGTGGTGGCGGCATCATGCTGTGGGGGTGTTTTTTTTTCAGCTGCAGGGACAGGGCGATTGCAATCGAGGGAAAGATTAACGTAGTCAAGCACAGGGACAGCCTGCGAAAACCTTCTCCAGAGTGCTCAGGACCTCAGACTGGGCCCAAAGTTTACCATCCAACAAGACAATGACCATAAGCACACAGCTAAAATAACGAAGAAGTGGCTTCGCAACAACTCCGTGACTGTTCTTGAATGGCCCAGCCAGAGCCCCAACTTAAACCCAATTGAGCACCTCTAGAGAGACCTAAAATGGCTGTCCACCAACATTTACCATCCAACCTGACAGAACTGGAGAGGATCTGCAAGGAGGAATGGCAAAGCATCCCCTAATCCAGGTGTGAAAAACTTGTTGCATCTTTCCCAAAAAGACTCATGGCTGTATTATATCAAAAGGGGGCTTCTACTAAATACAGAGCAAAGGGTCTGAATACTGAGGACTATGTGATATTTTAGTTTTTCTTTATTAAATCTGTCAACAATTCTGTGTTTTTGTGTCAATATGGGGTGCTGTGTGCACATTGAGGATTTTTTTTTAAAATAAATATGAACTTTAGATTTTAGCAAATAGCTGCAATATAAAATAAAGTGAAAAATGTAAGGGGGTCTGAATACTTTTCGTACCAACTGTATATAAGGGTTGCACCGATACTAGGCATTTAAGAGTATCGATACCCGAAGCAGGGTGGATAAAAATCTTAACCACTTACCAACCGCTGCACAAATGGGCATACCTGTACTTCCCTCTATCGTCGCAGGCTAGCAGGAGCGTGGCCCGCTGACTCAATGTCAGCCGGTGGCCTGTGATCATGACACGGAGAGGCAGAACGGGGAGATGCCCATTTAAACAAGGCATGTCCCTGTTTTTCCTAGCAACATGACAGATCTACTGCTCCCAGTGATCCCTGTCATTCTATATATCCCCCCCTCCCCACAGTCAGAACTAGGGGTGCAACGGATCACAGTTGATCCGAAGGGGGTGACCCCCTTCGGATCGGCACACACTGATCCGCGGATTGCCGTGGCTCTGGAGCTAGGCCGAAGCCTTTTCTAACGTTATGGCCGTGGCTTCAGCCTACCTCCGGAGCCGTGGCCATAACCTCAGGGACACGCTGGAATCGTCTGTACTTCCTGGGGGGGGGGGGTGTCACCATTTTTTTTCTGCCCTGGGTGACGCCAACCCTAGTGAAGCCACTGCAGTAGGGGAGAGATGTGGATATTACAGTTGGGGAGAATTTATTTTATTTTTTTGCCGATCCGAAAATGATCCGATCCGTGACTGCTGATCCGAGGAACGATCCAAACTGAGTTTTTTGATCCGTTGCACCCCTAGTCAGAACACACTTAACACCTTTCCTGCCAGTGACATTTACACAGTAATCATTGCATTTTTATAGCACTGGTCGCTGTATGTCAATGGTTCCAAAATAGTGTCAAAAGTGTCTGATCTGGCTGCCACAGACAGACAAAAAAAACACACACACACACACACACACACACACACATAATATAAAAATGCCATAAAATATGTCCTATTTTGTAGAGACTAACTTTTGCACAAACCCATCGATATACACTTTTTTTATCGCAATATGTAGAATACAAATTGGCCTAAACTGAGGAAGAAATTGGTTTGTTTTTTAGATTTTTCGGGGATATTATAGCAAAAAAATGTTTATATACATCTTCCCCCAACAACCCCCCCCCCCCCCCAAAAAAAATATTTTTTACCACAGAGGTGATCAAATACTACCAAAAGAAAGCTTCTTTGGGGGGGGGGGGGACCACACACCCCCACACAAAATAAAACATTTTGATTAACAAAATTTGTTTTAATAAAATGCTTCTGGAGTAAAAAATAAAAAAAAAGTTTTCCATTTAAGATATATCATTTTGTTTATTCAGCACGAAATGGAGCTTAGTTATGTAGCATGAGGCTGTATATTCAATATTTAAATTTTTGGTAAACTCATTCAATGAACCAAAGCTCTGCAAGAGAACATGCACTGCATGGATGCTTTCACACCCTTCCTGACCCGAGCACTTTTTACAATTTGGCACTGCATCGTTTTAACCGGCAATTGCACAGCCATGCATTACTGTACCCAAAGACATAAGCTTTATTTTGGTGGTATTTGATCACCTCTGAATTTGTGTTTTGGGCTATAAACCAAAAATTTGCAAAAAAAAAACATTTGGTATATAAAAAATAAAAAAAATAATGGTATATTGGTGTGCTCAGACGTTATAGCGTCTACAAAATAGGGGATAGATTTATGTCATTTTTATTCTACTAGTAATTCCTGTGATCTTTTTTGGGACTGACATTGTGGCAGAAACATCGGATGCTTTTGACACATCTTTGGGAACACTGACTACAGGGTTTCACCCAGCAGTGCCGTTCTGCCACAGTATATAGACGTGAGGCGGTTGGGAACTGGTTAATATTTGCAAACAAAATGATGGTTTCCCATTTGGAAAAATAAGCGGTCAGGTTGGTATAAAAGTGACATCAGAACAGATTCAACCAGAGTTTGTTGTGTACATAGATTTGCAAACAATGGGATAAAGCAATATTCCTGAACTCTGGTTTATCTCCTGGTTACTGAGAAATTGTATGAATGCATCGGCATGTTATCTCAGCTTGCATTCATTTAACCACTTCAGCCTCGGAAGGATTTACCCCCTTTCTGACCAGAGCACTTTTTGTGATTCGGCACTGCGTTGCTCTAACTGACAATTGCGCGGTCGTGCGAACAAAATTGGCGTCCTTTTTTCCCACAAATAGAGCTTTCTTTTGGTGGTATTTGATCATCTCTGCGGTTTTTATTTTTTGCGCTATAAACAAAAATAGAGCGACTATTTTGAAAAAAAAAAATGCAATATTTTTTACATTTTGCTATAATAAATATCCCCAAAAAATATCTAAAAAAAAACATTTCTTTTCTCAGTTTAGGCCGATACGTATTCTTCCACATATTTTTATAAAAAAAATAAAAAAAAATAGCAATTAGCGTTTGATTGATTTGCGCAAAATTTATAGCGTTTACAAAAAAGGGGGTAGTTATGGCATTTTTATTAATATTTTTTATTTACTAGTAATGGCAGCGATCAGCGTTTTTTTCAGCACAGAGACATTATGGCGAACACATCAGTGAAGGGGTTAAGTGTGTTCCTGGTGTGTTCTAACTGTATGGGGGGGGGGGGGGGGGGACTCACTAGGGAGAATCACTGATCTTCTGTTCATACATTGTATGAACAGAAAATCAGCGTTTCCCCCGCTGACAGGAACGAGAGCTTTGCGTTTCCCCCTAGCGGCCGACAGATAGGATGTAGTGCTCTCGTCCAGCAGTGCCACCGTCCCGCCGTATAACTGCGGTGGGCGGTCGGCAAGCAGTTAATGAGTTTGCCAAAAATGTAAACATTGCAGAATATACAACCTCATGCTATATAACCAAGCTTAATTTCATACTGAATAAATTCAATTATTGCATCTTAACACAAACACACACACAAACCTTTAGATGGATTTTTACTACAAAAGCATTTATTTATTCAAGTAAAATGTGATTAAAAAAATCAAATCAGTTTTATTTTTTATCCATCCCGACAGGTTCTAACCCTTACCCACTCCAGGAAACCTTTTGCCGCATACACGCGATTGGAAATTCCAAACAAATGTTCGATGCAAGCTTTTTGGTAGGAAATTTTGACCGCGTGTAGGCTCCATCGGACATTTGCTGTCGGAATTTGACAAAAAATAAAAAAATATTGAGAGCTGGTTCTCAATATTTCCGACAGCAAAAGTTAGTCGGAATTTCCAAGCTTCTGAACACAATTCGAGACACAAAAATCCTACGCATTCTCGGAATCATTGAACTTAATTTGTCTCGGCTCGTTGCAGTGTTGTACATCACCACGTTCTTGACGGTCTGAAATTCCAACAACATTTGTGTGACCGTCTGTATGCAAGACAAGTTTGAGCCAACATTCCGTCGGATTAAAAATCCACGGTTTTGTCGGAATTTCCGATCGTGTGTACTCGGCATAAGGCTGAAATTCCCCTTACTGTTTGTCTGACACCAGCAGACAGCCCCAGCCAAACTATATTAACCACTTAAGGACCGCCGCACGACTATGTACGTCCACAGAATGGCATGTACAGGCAGATGGGCGTACATGTACGTCCCTGCCTTCTAGCCGGTTGGGGGTTCGATCGGGACCCCCTCCGCTGCGTGCGGCGGCTGCTAAGTGTCTGGGAACGATCCGGGACGAGGGGGTGGCTGTTTGTTTTTGTCCGCCCCTCACGATCGCTCCCAGCCAATCCGCTTCCTCCTCTGCCTGAACTGTAAACACAGGCAGAGGAGGAAGTGATGTCACCTCTCCTCCCACCGGTATTTTCGTCTGGCGGAGAAGAGGAGACATCACAACAGTGAGTAGCACAAGCACTACGCTGACACCAGTACACATAGGCACACAAATCACCCCCAGCCCCCTGTCACTAAATAGCAGTGATCACTGCATTTAGTGTCAGTGTGACAGGCAGTTAGTCTAAGGTCCAGGGTAGCCCCCTTACCCCCCAATAAAGGTTTTAACCCCTTGAAAACCCCCTAGTTAACCCTTTCACCCCCCCCCCCTTTTGCCAGCGTCACTAAGCGATCGTTTTTCTGATCGCTGCATTAGTGTCACTGGTGCCGCTAGGTAGCTAGTTATTTTTTGAGGTTCGCCGTCATGTTTTTATAGCGTTAGAAAATTTATGGGGGTACCTAACGCTATAAAAACATGGCGGCGAACCTCAAAAAATAACTAGCTACCTAGGGGCACCAGCGACACTAATAGAGCGATCAGAAAAAAAAAATCACTTAGTGATGCTGGCAATAGGGGGTGAAGGTTAACTCTAGGGGCAATCAGGGGTTAAAACCTTTATTAGGTACCATCATACATTTTCTAATAAAGGTTTTAACCCCTGATTGCCCCTAGAGTTAACCCTTTCACCCCCTATTGCCAGAGTCACTAAGCGATCGTTTTTCTGATCGTTGTATCAGTGCCAGTAACGCTTACACCCACGTGCAAAGCATATACCCCCCATATGTGGAATTACACCCCAAAATACATTCTGCTGCTTCTCCTGAGTACAGGGATACCACGTGTGAGACTTTTTGGGAGCCTGGCCGCGTATGGGACCCCAAAAAAACAATCACCACCTTCAGGCTTTCCAAGGGTGTACATTTTTGATTTCACTCCTCACTACCTATCACAGTTTCAAAGGCCATAAAATGCCAAAATAGCACAAAAAAACCCAAATTACCCCATTTTGGAAAGTAGACACCCCAAGCTATTTGCTGAGAGGCATGTCGAGTACTTGGAATATTTTATATTTTGACACAAGTTGCGGGAATATGACAAACTGATTTTTTTTTTTCCACAAAGTTGTCACTAAATTATATATTTCTCACATGCCATGGTTATATGAGGAATTGCACCCCAAAATACATTCTGCTGCTTCTCCTGATTACGGGAATACCACATGTGTGGGACTTTTTGGGAGCCTAGCCGCATACGAGGTCCCGAAAACCAAGCACCGCCTTCAAGATTTCTAAGGGCAAACATTTTTGATTTCACTCACTACCCATCAAGTTTTGAAGGCCATAAAATGCCAAGATGGCACACAACCCCCCCCCCCCCAAAATGACACCATTTTGGAAAGAAGACACCCCAAGCTATTTGCTGAGAGGCACGTTGAGTCCATGGAATATTAATTTTTTTTGCCCCAAGTGATTGAATGACCAAAAAAATAAAAAAAATTACAAAACGTTGTCACTAAATGATATATTTCTCACACATGCCATGTTATATGTGGAATTGCACCCCAAAATACATTCTGCTGCTTCTCCTGAGTACGGGGATACCACATGTGTGGGACTTTTTAGGAGCTTAGCCGCGTACGGGACCCCGAAAACCAACCACCACCTTCAAGATTTCTAAGGACATAAATTTTTGATTTCACTCACACAAATCTTGAAGGTGGTGATTGGTTTTCGGGGTTCCGCACGCGGCTAGGCTCCCAAAAAGTCCCACACATGTGGTATCCCCGTACTCAGGAGAAGCGGCAGATGTATTTTGGGGTGCAATTCCACATATAACCATGGCATGTGTGAGAAATATATCATTTAGTGACAACTTTGCGCAAATAAAAAAGTCAGTTTGTCATATTCCCGCAACTTATGTCAAAATATAAAATATTCCATGGACTCGACATGCCTCTCAGCAAATAGCTTAGGGTGTCTAGTTTCCAAAATGGGGTCATTTGAGTTTTTTTTTTTGCCATTTTGGCATTTTATGGCCTTCGAAACTGTGATAGGTAGTGGGGTGTAAAATCGAAGATTTGCGCCCTTAGAAATCTTGAAGGCGGTGCTTGGTTTTCAGGGTGCCGTATGTGGCTAGGCTCCCAAAAAGTCCCAAACATGTGGTATCCCCGTACTCAGGAGAAGCAGCAGAATGCATTTTGGGGTGCAATTCCACATATAACCATGGCATGTGTGAGCAATATATCATTTAGTGACAACTTTTTGTAAAAAAAATGTTTTTGTCATTCAATCACTTGGGACAAAAAAATAAAAAAATATTCAATGCACTCAACTAAAGGGTTGATTTACTAAAGGCAAATAGACTGTGCACGCTAAAATTTTAGTTGATCCTGAGCTTAGCAAATGAGGTTAAGCTTCACTTTCCAAACAATACCCAATCACATGCAAGAAAAAATATTTTTGCTTGCACATGATTGGATGTCAGCACAGCTTCTGCTCATTTACTGAGCTCTGGAGCAACTGCTCTTGCAAAGTGCACAGTCTATTTGCCTTTAGTAAAGCAACCTTTAACCACTTGCTTACTGGGCACATAAACCCCCTTCGTGCCCAGGTGAAATTTCAGCTTCCGGCACTGCATCACTTTAACTGACAATTGCGCGGTCGTGCGACATGGCACCCAAACAAAATTGGCGTCTTTTTTCCCCACAAATAGAGCTTTCTTTTGGTGGTATTTGATCGCCCGTGCGGTTTTTATTTTTTGCGTTATAAACAAAAAAAAAGCGACAATTTAAAAATATATATTTTTTACTTGTTGCTATATAAATATCCCAATTATTTTTTTTTTTTAATATTTTTTTTTCTCAATTAAGGCCGATACGTATTCTTGTAAAAAAAAAAAAAAAAAATCACAATAAGTGACTGCTTTGCGCAAAAGTTATAGCACCTACAAAATAGGGACAGAATTATGTTTTTTTTTTTATATTTTTTTTTTACTAGTAATGGCGGCGATCTGCGATTTTTATTGGGACTGCGATATTGCAGCAGACACATCAGACACTTTTGGCGCCATTCACATTTATACAGCGACCAGTGCTATAAATATGCACTAATTACTGTATAAATGTGACTGGCATTGAAGGGGTTAACACTAGGGGGTGAGGAAGGGGTTAAATGTATTGCCTGGGTGTGTTCTAACTGTGTGGGGGGTGACTGGGGGAGGTGATCGATGCCGTCTCCCTATGTACAAGAGAAACAGCATCTGTCACCTCACCTGACAGGACGTGGAGCTCTGTGTTTACACACAGAGCTCCACGTCCCTGCTCTGTCACCGACGATCGCGTGTACCTGATGGACATCGCGGCCGCCGGGTACACGCATCGAATCCTCGGTGATGTGTCGGGACTGTTTTTCCCCGCCCCACCCTGTGGCGCGTGCGGGGAATTACAAGTAAATCACGTCCAAAGACGTGACCCCGGCGCCTCAGGTTCCGCGCTGTTGACGTATTCTGTCAATAACGCGGACCCGAAGTGGTTAAAATGTCCTACAATTTAGAGCTTACTTCATGTTTATACAGGTTTGAAAACTTATCCAATTGCTGCCTCACTGAGAAAAGCTAGTGACAATCTGCAAGTGCTTTACTGCTCCTCCTCTCTCCACAGGCATAAACACAAGTGCTTGCTCAAGCTTTCAAGCTTATGTACAATGCAGCAGCAAGTCTTGCCCGAAGGCAGTTGTATCATGCTGGCAGATTCAAATGTCCAAGTGTATGGGCACTCTTTAATATAGAAGGCCCGCTATGCTTTATTTACATGATGGCTTGAAAATGTCTTTTGGTGATGCCTCTTGTCTGATCAAAATAAGCAAACCACAGAATGGAGATCCTTGCACAGAGAATCTAGGTTTAACGTGCAACAATCAATACACAAAGAAAATGTCCGCAGCTGATCCCAACAGTGCACTGTAACCTCTCGTGTGGGTTTTGGCCCATTCGCTATTGTTCTCTGCTGACAGAGCAGAGATAAGCCGGTCATCACTGCCCACGTGGCCATTTAAATGACACACAGAGTGGATGTTCCAAAACAAGGAAAAGATTTGAAGGTCCGATTGTTCTTACTGAACAGAATATCTGGTGCATATATTTTACAAATATCCACCCGGGTATCGCTGCGGACAAGATTTCCTTTGAACAGTGAGCGAGTATCTTGCTATGCTGCACTGTCCAGATGGTTATACCACGAGATGCCATTTTATATTTATTGTAAGGGTAAATCTTAAAGAGGGGGTTGCTTTGCTGGGAACAACATTTTAAATAGGTTCACACTGAGGATTGTTTTTTTTTTTTTTCTTATGTTACAAGCCAGCAATTGGAAATTGCGTTTTGACTGACCATATCTGGTCGGGAGAGATGCATTAACCCTTTGTGATTAAAGGCGTTTAAAGGAAGTGGTGTTGCCGTTTGCCAAATATCCATTTAAAAATACCAAAGCGGTTAGATCATATAGTTCTGGTGAGTCATTTTGAAGGGGAGTGGCGTCAAGTGGTGCAGTGAAGGCCCATCATTTGAAAAGATACCATATGAACGCTCCTTAGGAGTAACAAAGTTTCTTTTGGACTCACCCTTTATGGGGCACCTCACCACTATTTGGTGTCTATTCCCATATCTTCAAGCGCAGCTTTAAACTATGAATTGCATGTTATGAACTTCTAAAGGTTATTTGTATTATGATTGGTTGACTAAAGTAAGCTCATTTACTTTGGGAAGTTAGGCAGGCCATACACGATTCGAACAGTATATGGGCAGGCTAAATGTACCATGTTAATTGATCAACTTGGGTACAATCACCATGCCAGGTTTTACTTGCGATTTTTTGCTAGTGGCTGCTATGGCCGTTAGAAATACTGTCTTCTCTCCCCTACCCCCAGAGAAGACAATGATCCAGCAGGAGGGCTTCCCGCATCAAGACTGTTGTTGTGGAAATGTACCGAATTTTGCTCCATGTATGGCCGGCCTTAGTTTATTTCTTTAGTAGATCAACTTTAATGTGGTAACTGCGTGCAAACCATTCACTAAACATTAAAGTGGTTGTAAACCATTGACATGAAAAACGAACAAGGCATATCCTTCTATAGTGTGTACTTGATTCAATCCAAAGAACTGAGCTTGATTTCCACCTGATTCCTCCGCTATCTGAGCCATTAGTGACTGGAGTGGGGAGCTCCAGCACACAGCCCAGGGTGGAATTTTTTATTTTTATTTTAAATCATAGGTTTTTTCCATCATACTTGTAAAATCCTTTTCTTGGAGTACATCATGGGACACACGATCAGAATTTGACAGCAAAAGTCCAATGTGAGCTTTTGAACAGAAATTACGACTGTGGGTATGCTACATCGGACTTTTGCTGTCGCAATTTCTACCAAAAAAAAGATTGAGAGCTGGTTCTCAAGTTTTCTGACGCAAAAAATTTAAATGAAAGACCGACACCACTTTTGGCAAAAATTATGGAACAGGCTATAACACCGCCCTGTCATAGTGAAGGATCATGTATGGTCCCTTGCACAAAAGGGCTGCCAACTCCAGACACCCTTCTTGCCGAGGTGATGGTCATCAGGAAGGCTAGCTTGCGTGACAGCAAGTCTAATGCAATATAAAAAATAAAAAAAAGTCTTCAAGACCTTATAATTCTTCCTAGCGACAGCATTTCTAGCATTCACTAAGGTAGACACCATTGGTCACGAGATGCCATGGTCCTTCAACACCCTGGCTTTAATAGCAATGTAGAGACTGGAATATAGGACCTTGAGACAGTAGATCAGGGCGACGTGGAAGCGTTCATGGCCCGTCTATTGTCAGTCTCGCAATCTCCAGGAACCAGGGCCTTTAGGACCAGGCTGGTTCCACCAGAATGACTGGAACCCCCCTCCCTCTCTCTGAATTATGTTAAATAAATGTGAAAGGAGAGGGATTGGAGGGAAAGCATAAACCGGGGAGTACTGGCTCCATGGAACTACCAAAGCATCTGCTCCAAATTGCCAGAGGATCTCTTGTTCGGGACACAAACTGCTGTAGCTTGTTGAACTTGGATGCCAGTAGGTCAACCTCTGGCCATCCTGCAACTGCAGCTTGTAACCACGGGATATAGTTAGAGGGGACCCACTCGTTCTGAACTATTCTCCAAATGTCACGTTAGCCCCAACGAATGTCTGATCTGATGAACTCCTGAAGATTTCTACACTAAATGTGAGTCTGCAGCTGAAATCTGCCAGCATCTTTACTTTTGTTGGGGGCTGCAACACATCTTTTCTGAACTTTTAAAATGATGATCTCTGCCTGGTTTGGCTGCAAAGAGCTCAACACGTGAGTGGAGTGTAGCTTTGTCCGTCTTTTCCATGCAATGCAGGACACGGCACACTGGAACAAGACAGACAAATGAGCAATAAGGAGCGCTTTCAACAACCAGGATTGCTCATATGGTTCACGTGTTAAAAGTGGTATTAAATACATCTTAAACCTACCTATTGAGGGAATATCTCCTAAAAGTGCACCGTTTAGGAGAAATTAGTGTTGATCCAGCCGGTGACAGCATCAGCATGCTCTGTGCCGTGGCTCACACACGTATGTGCAGTAGTACTGTCATTGCAGCTCGGGCCATTCAAGTGGCCGTAACCTGCAAACCTGGGAGATGGAAGTCTCTAGATCGGCTGGAGTGATTAGTTTGAGCAAACTGCTGGAGGGCTTAGTTTAAAAAAAAAAGTATGCATGTCATAATGTGCTAGTATGCTATACATTATGCTATTTTTTTTTTAATGGGCATGCATTTATTACTATAACCCCTATCCTGCCCTATTACTCTAAACAATTCTTAAGCTGGCTATAGACAAGTCCATTTTTATTCTCCGATCAGCCAAATGATCCGCCCCGTGACATCACCTGGTGGCCCCACCCCTTACCTATTTAAGAGCTGTCACACAGTTGAGCATGAGATATAGTGGCAGCCTTTCTTCACGGTAAGAGCTTTTTTGGGGGTTTGGCAGCAAGCGCCATGGTTACTTTAAAAAAAAAAAAAAAGGATTTATCAAAAACCTATTTATTTTTGACACTTTTTTGGGTGAACGAGTAGGGATACAAGAATCCAATAAGCCCCCCAGCCGCAGGCTCCCACAACCACCATCCAGGGAAGAAAACCTTGTCCCCATTAACATCAACTGCCCCAAAGCACCTCCCCATGGTCATGTGGTCTAGTTCAGCGATTTACTTGCCCCCCCCCCCCCCCTTCCTGGTCTGCCATGCTGCATGCTCAGATAAGCCTACCCCACACCCACCAAATCATTCTGCGCAGCCATTCCCTTTTGTATCACCACCCCCCTCCCTTTAAAATGTAAGCTTTACGGGCAGGGCCCTCATGTATTGAACTGTACTGTAATTGTTCTGTGCCCCCACCCCCCCACCTACATTGTTAAGCACTGCATAAACTGTTGGTGCTATATGGTGTATAAGGGTCTGGTAAGTATTTTTTTTTTGGGGGGGGGGGGGGCACCATTTTTTTTTTTTAAGTTTTGGTGTTTGAGTTGTGTCACACCGCGTTTTATGTGCCATTGAAAGTATTGGCATCTGAACCTGTCATTGCAGTGAGCTTTGAGATTGCGGGCAGAATTTCAGCGATTCTGACATGATCTCAGAAGGGTCAAGTGTAAATGGGGCCTCAATGCACATGTGTAAGGGACCGGTAACCTGGAAGTAAAATACTTTGTTTAAACGAACGCACAATCCAAAACAATCTCGTCTACACACCAAAAAAAAAAAAGGGGGGAGGGAGAGAGAAAAATTAATCTAGCAGGACACATTGCCACTTTGTTGCTAAGAACGAGGTTTCCATACAAAAACGAGGTGGAAAGGTCAAATATATTGCGTCACTTCCTACCCACGTGAACAAACCGAACAATAAACTGATTAACTTATGGCTATTGAACAATTTAAGGTGGTTCCAAAGGCTCTATGCAAGAAGGTAAAAAAAAAAAAAAAAAAAAAACTTGCGTACAGCAACAGCCCCTTCCCCCTCAAACCAACGATGTTCACAATAGCCTTGGCTATCCCAGTGCTTTGCCTCCTCATTGGCTTAGACAGCAGGAGGAGCCCACTGGCTCCCCCTGCTGTCAATCACAGCCAGTGAGCCAAGGAGGAGAGAGCGAAAAGTAGATAGTTGCCAGCACACCATGGATGGACACAAAGTAGTGTCCAAAGCGGATTGTTTATTGGATGATCACAAGGAGAGTGCAACGTTTTGGAGTCACGCAGGACCCCTTTCTCAGGCTTGCGTGACTCCGAACCGTTGGGAACATGCAATAAATGCATTTGGACAACACTTTTGTTGATCCACGGTGGGCTAGCAAATATCTACTTTGTGACCTGAAGCAGTATGCAGCTGCTTGTTGCTCCAGCAGCCAAACTTTATACGGGAATGTGTGCAATGGGAATATGAAGTATTGAGGAGGAGGGAGCGGGGCCAAGCCTTGGCTCTAAGTGTCTTATGTACGCATAGAGCAGCAGCCTGGGAGCAAGCACACAACAGTGCCCACAGGGCAAGCAGCTTTCGCTTGGGGCACTGCTCAAGGTGGGGGAAAAGGAGCCAGGAGCGTGGGTGGGGAACCAAAAAAAAAGAAGAGGAATCAGAGCTTCTCTGTGCAAAACTGCAGGGGAAGGGGGAAGCTTTAATACCACTTTTAAAATTTGGTGACTACATGATGGTAGTATTGTGAGCTATCATTTTACGAAAGCGCTTTTCCATACAGCGAATGGCTAGCATTACACGTCCAACTGCCTCCGAGGATTTTCCGTTTTCATGATCAAAAGATCCTTTTAGCCTCCCTGATGAACCTGTGTGACCCCCGGAAACAGCTATACAAGTTCAGCAACAGTAAAAAAAAAAAAAAAAAACTCAGCACTAAACAAGCAAACAAAAATGTAATCCAAGTAAAAAGGAGAAGCCAGGCCTCGGTGCGGGAAAGTACAAGCAGCTGAATAGGCAGGGGGAGGGTCAGGGGAGTCCAGAGGCTGGGATGGTGGAAGCCGGGGGGAGCAGGACTGCACGTGCACCGGCAGAAGAAAGCGGGGTTTGTAAATAAACAGAAGCAGCAAATGTAAGGAAGAAATGTGTATGAAGAGGAGGAGCTAGCGCCGCTCCAGTAAGCTGCTATCAACTTCTTCCACACTCACTTCACACAGCTGCCTTGGCGCGTTGTATTGTGTGTGCTGCCCACCGGAACACGCTTCCTGCCCGCCTACAGCTCCGACAATGGCACTCACTCACCTGTCCGCTTCTCTCTCTAGCTTTCTCCCGCAGCTCGCCCAACTGGCTACTGCCCGGAACGCCTTCTTGTGGTGGCTTCGAGACGCGACGAGGCTCGGGCCGGGAAGCTAGCAAGCGTCGTTGAGCGACCACAGATTGGTATAGACACAGGAAGGGAGGGACCTGGACGATGTCTGTGATTGGAGGACAGGCGGCGTTGGGCTGAGGGAGGAATGGGCGGTACGGGCTTGTTGGCGGCGTGTCCTCGCTGGAAGGGGCGGGGCTTTCCCCTGTACTGCACAGCTACAATGGAAGTTTCCTCTGACTGCTATTAGCAGGGAAATTCCGACAATAAAACCGTGGATTTTTTTTTCCAATGGAATTTTGGCTTAAACTTGCCTTGCACACACAGTCACACACATGTCAGAAATTCCGACCGTCAAGAACGCGGTGACTACACTACGACGAGCCAAGAAAAATTAGGTTCAATGATTCCGAGTATGCATAGGATTTATGTGCGTCGGAAATTGCATGCAGACGATCGGAATTTCCGACAATTCTAGATTTTCCTAGCTTGTGACGGAAAATATTGATTATATGATGACAGGAGGCGAGTATCTTATGCATTAACTTTCTTTATTAATGCCCATAGCAGACATATTTAACTTTCTTTAATCAACTTAATGTAAAAAAAGAAAAGAAAAAACTTTTTTTTTTTTATATAAACTACAAATCCCAGCAGTCTCGGTAAACCTAGGCCACGCCCAGGCAGTGACCTCTATATAATGGACTGCTTCCATTGGTTCCTCCTCTTTCTTGATGCTAAAACATTCGGTACAGGAAACACTACAAGCCAGAGAAAACGCAGAATGTCTTATAAATCTCAGGCCGGCCGGCCGACATCCAAAGGGCTCTCGGGAATGACTTGACCATAGAGTGTGTCCCCAACGGGGGACTCCGGAGGAAGGAAAACCAACGAGGAATCCTCGGGAAAGAACATTATCCCAACAGGGAAGGGGACTCCATGGTCCTCTTAATTGGATCTTCCAGCTTTAGAATCCACCATCGGCACTCAGTAACCTGAAAGATGCGAAAAACACACGTAATAGGGTGGGTCGGGAGGGAAGATACTCGCCTCCTGTCATCATATAATCAATATTTTCCGTCACAAGCTAGGAAAATCTAGAATTATATATCAGACAGGAGGCTCATATCTTATGCAAGTTCAAAGCTAGCATTTAAGCATGTAAAAAATAACTACACGTAATACATTCATAATACTTAAGGTAGGACCGACATGGCTATATGATCTTGTGGTCTGAAGTAGAAACGACGAAAGGTGGTCTCCGAGGACCAATCCGCCGCTAGTAAGAGATCGGAAAGAGAACCTCCTGATGTGACTACCTTAGTAGCCATAGCTCCCCTGGTGGAGTGAGCCCCAAAAAGGGTAACATCGATTCCCGCCATCTCCATGGCGACCCGCACCCATCGCGCCAAAGTGGCAGACGAGACGGGGTGATGCGGTCTGACATATGACACGAGTAGCTGTGAAGAGTCTGAGGAGCGTAACGTAGTGGTCTGTGATTCGTATGCTTGAAGGCAGCGAACGACACAGAGCAGTGGATGTGTAGGGAAGAGTGGGTAGAAAACCGAATGAATACCGGTCTTGGTCCTGCGCACTACTGAAAAGGTGACCCCTTGTGGCGAGAATTGTCGCCTAGAGATGTCTAGGGCCTTAACGTCCGACACCCTTTTGAGGGAGACTAGGCAAAGGAGAACTGTCAACTTAATGGATAGCAATCTCAGTGAAAGGTCTGTGTTGTCTTCCCATCTGGCGAACATATCAAGCACCTTGGAGACATCCCAGGTCGCCTGGTATCTAGGCCGTGGGGGGCGTTGGAATTTTACACCTCTCAAGAGTCGACAAACCAGAGGGTGTTTGCCGACGGGTAAGGAGTCCACGGGGCAGTGATATGCCGAGATAGCTGACCGATATATGTTAATGGAGCTATACGACTTGCCGGATTCAAATGAATCCGCCAAGTAGTTCACCACCAACGATATAGGGGCCTGTACGGGATCAACCTGTTGTTGGTCACACCAACGAACCCAGAGTCCCCAGGCTGATCGATATGCCGATCTAGTCCCGGGGGCCCAGGCCAGGGCGAGGAGGTTTTGAGCTGACTTTGAAAGGTTGTTATCTGTGTCCGTGATCCCGAGACCAACCACGCCAAGAGCGGCATGCTGTTCTCTAGAATCAAGGGGTGTAAGTCCTTGGTTGGGCTGGTGAGAAGGTGAGGGAAGTGAGGAATCAGTCTGGGGAGGTCCACAGTCATTCCTAGCAGTAGTGGAAACCACGGTTGGGTCGGCCACCATGGCGTGATCAGAACTACGCTCGCTTCCAGAGTGGCTATTCGTAGGAGGAGTCTGGGGATGAGCTGAAACGGGGGGAAAGCATAGTGTGTGCCCGTCGGCCACGGTTGGCGGAGGGCGTCCACCGCGTATGCTTCCGGGTCCGGCCTCCAGCTGAAGAAGTGAGGCAGTTGATGATTTAGGCGAGAGGCGAAGAGATCCATAGACAGTGGTCCCCATAGACGTTGTAGCTGAAGGAACACTGAACGATCTAGTCTCCAGTCGCTGGAGTCGCGAAGATAACGCGAGTACCAGTCGGCTACCGAGTTGGAGATACCCGGAATGTATTCCGCAATGGGGGTTATGTTGTGGGTTAAACAGAAGTGCCAAAAATCCTTTGCGATATTCGCCAGGACTTTGGACTTGGTGCCTCCCAGACGGTTGACGTATTGTACCGCCGCCACATTGTCCATGCGAAGCAGGAGACAGCAGGTGGAAGAGTGCGGTATGAAGCTTTTGACTGCAAAGAGGGCTGCCAAGAGTTCTAGCGCGTTGATATGGAGTGTGGCCTCCGCGGTGGACCACGTCCCTCCAGTGGAGGACGTGCCGCACCGGGCTCCCCAGCCCTGGCGACTGGCGTCTGATTCTATGATAATGTCTGGAGTGGGGTTGAAGATGGTTTTGCCGTTCCACTCTACAGCGTGGTGAAGCCACCATTTCAGTTCCTCGGTAGTTTCCTGGCAGAGGGGAACCTCGTCTGAGTATTTGAGGCCCTGTCTCAGATGCATAATCTTGAGTCTTTGGAGAGCTCTGTAATGTAATGGAGCCGGGAAGATGGCTTGAATGGAAGCTGCCAGGAGACCCACCAGGCGTGCTAGTGTGCGAAGTGACAGATAACCTCTTAATAGCGTTGTCCGTATCTCTTTGCGGATCAAAGCAAGTTTGGGCTTGGGGAGACTCAGGGTGGATTGTACGGTGTTGACCGTAAATCCCAAAAACTCCAGTTGTTGAGAGGGGACGAGGATCGATTTTTCTCGATTGATTATAAAGCCCAGTCTTTGTAGTAAAGACATTGTCCAGGACATGTGAAGATGTGCCTGATTCATGGAATATGCCATGATGAGGATGTCGTCCAGATATATGATCAGACGTACCCCTCTGCTCCTTAGTGCCGCTACCACTGGCTTCATGAGTTTGGTGAAACACCAAGGAGCGGACGATAGGCCGAATGGTAGGCAGGTAAATTGCCACATCCTGCCTTTCCACAGAAATCGAAGTAGGTGTTGTGATTCTGGGTGTATCGGTACCGTGAGGTAGGCATCTTTTAGATCTAGCTTCACGAGCCAATCCCCAGGGTGGAGGAGGTCTCGGAGGTAGTGAATTCCCTCCATCTTGAAGTGTCGATACTCGACATACTGATTTAGTTCTTTGAGGTTTATTACTGGGCGGTAGCCTCCTTCCTTCTTGTGTACTAGAAACAGGTTGCTTACGAAGCCTGGAGAGCAGGGGTCTACTTCGGTAACTGCTTGTTTGGTCAGCAAGTCCCGTAGTTCGTTGTCTATGAGGACAACTTTTTGGTTTGCAAACCGGATTGGGGGGGGAATAATGTTGAGTGTTGGTAGAGAGTGTAGTTCTATGGCAAATCCCGTGACTGTGTGTAGGATCCAGGCGTCTGCCGTAATCGCAGACCAGGCGTGGATAAAATATTTCAGTCGTCCCCCCACATGAATGTGAATGCGTGGAGTGTAGGCTATACTTACCGGTAGGAGGTCGGGATCGGGGGTATCCACGTCCACCACGTCCGCGCCAGGGTCTGCCTCGTGGAGGAAAGAATGGTGCAGGTTGCGCCATCGGGGGGACATAGGATGGAGCCTGTTGGTACTGGTATTGATTAGGGTTTCTACCCTGTGGCCTGTAGGAGGGAGTACGGCCGGCAGAACGGCCCTTATTTCTGCCGGCCCTGGTAAAAACTCTATTGGCCCCAGATCTTCTCAGTGAATTTTGGGCCTTATCAAGGCTGGTAAAGAGGCCAACAAATTTGTTGATATCCTTTATCAACGAGTCGCCAAACAGCATGCCGTCGGCCGACGGTCCAGGCTCCGACTCTGCCAAATGAGACAATTGGGGATCTAGGCGCATAAGAATGGAACGGCGCCTTTCTACTGAGCAAGCCGTGTTGGCGGTGCCTGCTAAGCATATTGCCCGCTGTGCCCAGCCTCTGAGTTGTTGAAGATCCACTGGTTGTTGGGTTGCCGCGGCTTGCTCAGAGAGGTTCAGGATTTTGGTTAGGGGGCCGATCAGGTCCAGAATGCGATCTTGTATAGATCGAAAAGAGCGTTCTATGCCTTTCTTCTGGAATTTTCCAGACCTCAACAAATACTTTGTCAGGACGGGGTCTACCTCCGGGGTAGCCACAACCTTCTTGGGAATGAAGGGTCTGGGGCATTCTGCCCTCAGTTTATTACGATTAGTCCTGTCCAGTGATTTTCTAGCCCATACCTCCACGTATTGGGAAACGTGAGGAAGTGGGGTCCACTCTCCAGAACGCGGGTGGGTAATGGCGTCTGGGTGAAAGAAAGGTTCTCCTAGGGCGTCTAGGAGAACTTCGCCCTGTGAAGTAGGGGTGGCGGCTGTGTCAGGCGCCGTATCCCCAGCATCGTCAGTATATGACTCTGACTCCGATAAGTCTGATTCGACAGAAGGACCGGCCGAGTCCTCCTCTGAGGAGTCCACATAAGAGTCAGGTTTGACCCTTCTACTGGTCTTATACCCCCTGTGGTGTATCTCCCTGGGGTCCAGGGGTCGAGATTTGACTGTGGGATGCTGGGTCTGGTAGCCCGTGTTAGGGGCTGCCTGGAGCACATTATTTTCTTCCCCTGCCGGGGAGTCATGTACCGCCGGGGTATGCTTCCTCTTGTGTGAGGCTTTCCCCTTCTTTACTGGCGGTTCGTCGCGCTGAGGCGGCGGCATTGGTGGAGGCATAGATTGCTGCCTGGAGGATGAGGTAGAGGTCAGGGCAGCTTGTATGGACAACTGTATGATGTTCTGTAATTGAGATGTACTCAGGGTGTGGGCAAAGTCTGAGGGGGAGTTATCCCCTCTGGGGGGGGTTGAGGCAGGTATATCTGACATGTCAGGCTGTTATGCAGCGTTCTGTTTATGGACCGTTTTTTAAGAGGGGAGTGAGGAAGGCAGAGTACCTAATTAGCTGCTCCGTGTGTATGCCTGAGCAATGGGGCCGTGAGTAATGCCTGAGAGAGAGGTAATGTGGATCCTACAGGGACAGGCTCCTCTCCTAGTCTCCTCACCCGTCGGAACTGCGGCAGAGGGAAGTTGAAGCTCGGGATCCCTCGTGACCTGAGGGCGAAGTCTCGCGAGACTACGTCCCCAGGAGCTGATTGGGCGAGCGGCGAAGAGCCGCCCTCCCGCTCGCGCGCGAAGGAGAGTGTGAGGAGAAGGGAGGGAGGCAAGATGGCGACGTCCGGTGATGGCGCCCGGCGGGGAAAAGGGAGCGGTATAGACACCGCAAGACACAGCGCTCCGGTTTCTGGGGAGAAGGGGGAGAAAAAACTCCCCGACTGAACGGCAGCTAAAAAACAATTAAAGGCTGCAGGAGCACCCGAGCGCACATGTGTAAACCAAATAGATATGAAATGAATGCATTGGAGAAAATGACAAGCAGTAATAAGCCGGCAAGGAGTCAGGGGGTAAAAACTCCCCTCATCCTTCCCGGATGCCGTACATTTGTCAATAAATAAATAAATATATATAAATATGGGAAGTACTTATCTCAGCCATGAGCAGAAAGAAAGAGGAGGAACCAATGGAAGCAGTCCATTATATAGAGGTCACTGCCTGGGCGTGGCCTAGGTTTACCGAGACTGCTGGGATTTGTAGTTTATATAAAAAAAAAAAAGTTTTTTCTTTTCTTTTTTTACATTAAGTTGATTAAAGAAAGTTAAATATGTCTGCTATGGGCATTAATAAAGAAAGTTAATGCATAAGATATGAGCCTCCTGTCTGATATATAATAACGTTTGCTGTCGGAAAAATTGAGAGCCAGCTCTCAAATTTTTCATGACGGAAATTCCGACAGCAAACGCCTGATGGAGCCTACACAGGGTCAACATTTCCGACAAAAAGCTCACATGGAACATTTGTTGTCGGAATTTCCGATCGTGTGTACGTGGCATAAGTGTTTTGCAGAGGGCTGGGTCGGCGAGAAGCTGTGCTCCTTCCTCAGGAAGAACTACACAGCTCTTTGAAATAGCATTAGTTGGGGTAATGGGTTTAGTAAACACCAGGATAATATAGCTAATTCATGCCAACCTGTGCTTTTATTTCACAGGGGCAGAGTTTTGCATACAAGCACTTTTAGTTACGCAATGAGACCAGAGCATGTATGTAAAACGAAAATACTTAATGTGAAGCAATATCTTTTTTCACTTCCCAATGCAGGTGCTGCATTGCAATAGTGATTTACAGGCATAACTGATTACCAAGGCAAGCTGGCCGACCCCAAAATCAGATAAACCAGGAGCAGTGCCATGTCAAGCTGACAAATATTTCCTATAGACACCAATTAAAAAAAAAAAAAATGATGGGCAACATTGATAGGCAGCACTGACTGGCATCACTAATGGGCACTGATTGCTGGCACTGATGGGCACCGATTGCTAGCACTGGTGGGCACTGATTGCTGGCACTGTGGGGGCTTTATTGTAATCAGGGCACTGATGATCAGTGCCCTGATTACATACCAAGATGTCCTCTGCGAGGAAATGCTGCTGATCGGCTCTCCTCTCCTCACACTCTGTCAGTGTGAGGTGAGGAGTGCCGATTACCGCCATCTCCATGTTTACATGTGGCTGGCTGTGACTGGACTTTTTACAGAGATTAAAGTGCGGCTCTTTACAGAGATTGGGGTCACGCTGTGTCCTAGCAACACAGCGCAGCCGTGATCGCCGTTCTGGGCACCGTCATATGACATCTACCCAGACTAAGAACCACACCGCCCATCGTCAAATGAGGAGGCAAGTGTTTTTTTTACCTCAATGCATTCTCATTTGCTGCAGCAGCAGCAGCGCCCTCGAGCCTCCCTTATACTTACTTGACCCCCAGTAATTCCCACAACAGGAACGAGCACGCCGACTCCGGCCGGTGTCTTGTGTCCTGATTGGATAGATTGATAGCAGCACAGCCATTGGATCCCGTTGCTGTCAATCAAATCCAATGACACGGGCGCCAGGGGGCGGAGCCGAGTCCTGCTGTCTATGTCTACGAACGCAGCAGCAGCACACAGGAGCACATCCGAATGGATGTTTACGAAGGAGAGTATTTCTCTGACGGGGCACTCGAGAAGAGGAGGAGCCAGGAGCGCCGCGGAGGGACCCCAGAAGATGAGGATCAGAGCCACTCTGTGCAAAACCAACTGCACAGCGGAGATAAGTTAGACATTTAACAAAAAAACTAACCTTTATAACCACTTTAAGCCTAGGTTTACATTTGCCCGGATGTGAGCAGGTGGTTGCACCCGTTCCCGTACCTGCAGCCAAATGGCACTGCTCTGAAAAGACGCGCAGGGCTGTCATTCATTCTTAATGGCTCCCCTACATATCTCAAACCACAGTACGCTTGCAGGTGCCAGAACTGCCAGAAAATCACCCTGCGACTTCCCTGTGGCTGCGTTTTTAAAAACACAGACAGCCCATTCAAATGAATGGGCTTCTGTGCCCGCACAAAAACGCACAAGTGTGAACCAGGGATAAGGCTAGGTTTGAGCCTGAGCTTTTCCGGGTGGTTTTTGCACTCTCCTTATGAAGGTCTGTACACATGTTTTTTAGCCCTGTGTGTTTTTTCTGTTTTTAGCAAACGGAAAGCTAGTCACTGGGGGAAGGAGAGGCAAGAAATCATGAGAAAGAAGGCACATTATGCGCATTTTCAAGTGTTTTCCGTACTCTCCCTGTGAAGTCCTAAAAACATGCAATTCCACTCCAAAGAAGCTCATGTTCTCTTTCAAGCTTTCGAGCGTCAAGCACAATGCTCAAGTGTGAATCGGTACTATAGGATATACGTTAGGAAACCTCATGTCCAGCACCTAAGCGCTTTTATAGATAAGCACTCCAGAACGCTCAGGTATAAACCAGCTAACTAAAATCAGAAGGAATTAGGTAAGGCAATGTAACAATGCAAAACGTCAGAAGTCTAAAATGTCTCCCTGCAAAAAAGAACTAATGCCCGTACACACGATCGGAAATTACGACAGCAAAAGTCCGGTTTTAGCCTTTGAGCGGAAATTCCGGCCGTGTGTATGCTCCATCGACTTTTGCTGTCAGAATTTCTGCCATCAAAAGATTAAGAGCTGGTTCTTAAATTCTCATTGGAAAATCCGATCGTCTTCAGCAATACCGACACGCAAAATTCCTATGCATGCTCGGAAACAATTTGGCGCATACTCAGAAGCATTGAACTTAACTTTCTCGGCTCGTAGTAGTGTTGTACGTCACCGCATTCTTGACGGACGAAAGTTCAGAGAACTTTTGTGTGACCGTGTGTACGCTAGCCAAGCTCCAGCGAAATTTCGTCAGAAAAACCATCCAAGGTTTTCCCGACGGAAAATCCGATTGTGTGTACGTGGCATTAGTATTGCTTTGACTAGACACTGCTTTGATGCAGAGAAGTCATCCTGCAGATACTGACACTTCCTGGAATGTCGATCTTCTGTGTTCCCTGCTGGGAGAAGCGCTTTCCCGGGAGTTACCTTGCGTGCGCGCTCCCGAGTCATTCATTCGGCGTCCATAGCCACCGAATGTATGACTTGGCCCCCGCCCCCGCCCCTTCAGCGCCTGCGTCATTGAATTTGATTGACAGCAGTGGGAGCCAATTACTGCGCTGCTATCAATCTATCCAATCAAGAGCCCGTGGAGAGAGGCAGAGCGCATCACTGCCGAGTGAATTCTAGGGCTCAGGTAAGTTTTTTCACCTTAATGGATAGGATGCAGTTTTGAAAGATTCTCCTCCCTGTCTTGCTGCATTTATTTGCACCACAGCACACATTGTAAGTTAGGATGTGGTGCAGTGCTCTCTGCCTAAATCTTTCATTAAAATAATACCTGGTAATCCTGCCATGAAGCTGGGTTCACACCGCAGAACACTTCGGCCCACAGCAGTAGTCCTGTGCGTTTCTGTTCACCATTTCGAGTCTGATCTCAGCCTGAATTTTCGGCTGAATTCTGACCTGAAATGGACCAAAAGATGCACAGGGCTTCTGTGTAATTTCCGCTGATAAGAAAACAGGCCTGGAATTGGACTGTGTAACAAGGCAAACTTGGCCTCTTTTGGTATGGGCAGGTGAAACAATGTGAATAGGTGACCAAATACCCAAGACCAGAAGCCAATTAGTCTAGGACATTTCTACCATATATGTATAATGTCCCCCCCCGATAGACACAACCCCTCAGAAGCAGTGGTCAGCCGGTCACCATGGGATTGATTGGCATAGACAATGCAAGCAAGGACCCAATACCAGCGAAGAAGCACCTTATATGCCGCCTCCAACTGATTGTATTGAACGAGCATTTGGCCACAGAAGACTAGGCCCTGCTCCAGTCTGCCAAGTCTATTTCAGTCGCCAAATCTCATTCCAACTGAGCTACATAAGTGAGAGAGGTATGAGATGAATGATTATTCAGAGAAGCATAGAGAGCGAAGATGAGGCCTGGGGATCCAGGGGAGTTTAGGCAGATGTGTTCAAACACGTTTTTCTGGAATGGGTACGTAGCAGTCTGTTTTGGAGCGTAATGAACCTGTGGAATGACGGCAAGCTTTGATACTTAAAAATCTCCATAGATGACACTTTAAAAAAAAAATAGGTTACCTGTTTATAGTTACAGATGAGGTCTTGGGCTAGAACTGTTACTCCCGCTCTTACGTTTGTGGCGATACTCAGAGGCGGCTCTCTAATTAGGCAAATTAGGCGGCTGCCTTAGGCCTTGCAAAGTCCGGGGCCCGCAAAGTCAGGGGCCCCGTGCGGCCGCCTAATTTGCCCATGCCTCACCCTTTCCCGGCAAATTGGTCATGGAATTCCCGCAGCTTGTACGGGCTATTTTCATTCCTGCACGCAGAGGTGTATTTAGGTTTTGTGCTGCCCTAGGCCTGACTAAACTTGCGCACCCCCTAATTTAAATATGACCCACCCCTTCCTGTCAAAGCAACACCCCTGTCATATTCATGGGAAGAGGACAGAGGGATGCCCTGGGAGAAGGACAGAGGGTTGCCATGAGTGACAGACAGAGGGACGCCGTGGGAAGAGGACAGAGGGATGCCATGGGAAGAGGACCGGCCGGCCGCCCCCCACAAAGTGCCGCCCTAGGCCTGGGCCAGAATACATCCCTGCCTGCACGCGGCCGCTTTTTTTGGCAGAGAGAGCCGAGTCAGTCGACATCTCTCCCTGCAGTCCCCGGCTGCCTGGTCCTGACACACACAGTGCAGAGTGAGACAGAGTAAACTGAGCCCGCCCCCTCCTTCTCCTGCTGTGTGATGTTTCCTGTGTACACAGACATACCTGCCAACTTTTTGAGATGGGAATGAGGGACACCTTGTTGAGCGGGGGGGGGGGGGGGGGGTTCCGCAGATCTGGGTTGGTTGTTGAGCGGGGGGGGGGGGGGGTTTCGCAGAGCGGAGTTGTTGAGTGGGGGGGGGGGTTCCGCGGATATGAGTTGTTGAGCCGGGGGAAGTCCTGGTCCGGGACGGTTGGGAGGTATGCACAGAGAAGGAGGGGGGAGGAGAAGGAGGCTCACCACGCTGCTGCCAAGAAATGTTGCTCGTCAGACAAAATATGACACCTGAACTAAAGCAAAGTAAGTGAGCCTTCAGAGGGGGAGGGGGCAAGCCAAGCTTACAGTTTTTACTTTGAATGATTTTGGGGGAGAGGAAATGTTCTAGGGGGCACTTTATGACTTATGCTGCAAGGGGGCTTGGATATGAAATCCACCCCCTTAGCACATATCCCCCCCCCCCAAATTAAAGATGCTGTCTACCACAGAGGGGGTGGCCCTTGGCCTTGGCACCCCACAAGAGATGTGCAAAATTGCTCCAGGTGCCCAAACTAGTACCCCCTTTCCAGTCAAGTTAGCAAAGTGTGGGTTCCAGGTCACAGGTCCAGGTTCACATGAAAAACCCAGGAACACGCTGTGCGTTCTGTGCAATGTCAGCCCAATTATGTCCGCACACTCTCTGACCACCTCCTGTAGTATGTCTGCAGTCTCTGACTGTCTCCTGTAGTATGTCTGCAGTCTCTGACGTCTCCTGTACCATGTATGCAGTCTCTGACCATGTACTGTAGTATGTCAGCGGTCTCTGACCATCTCCTGTACCATGTCTGCAGTCTCTGACCATCTCTTGTACCATGTCTACAGTCTCTGACCATCTCCTGTACCATGTCTGCAGTCTCTAACTAAGGATGAGCTCCAGCATTTTAGCACAGCCCACATGCAGAGCTAGCCAGGAAGTCAGCACCGCGCTAATCACAGGCAGTGAGACATTGTCCCGTTGCGCGACTGCAGAGATCGGGAAATGTCTCACTGCCTGTGATTAGTGCAGCGCAGTGCCAACTTCCTGCCAGGCTCTGCACGTGGACTGTGCGAACACGCCGGTGCTCATCCTTCTCTCTGACCATCTCCAGTAGTATGTCTGCAGTCTCTGACCATCTTCTGTATTATGTCTGAAGTCTCTGACCATCTCCTATATCATGTATGCAGTCTCTGACCATCTCCTGTAGTATATCTGCAGTCTCTGACCATCTCCTGTATCATATATGCAGTCTATGACCATCTCTTGTATCATGTATGCAGTCTCTGACCATCTCCTGTATCATGTATGCAGTCTATGACCATCTCCTGTATTATGTCTGCCGTCTCAGACCATCTCCTGTAGTATGTTTGCAGTCTCTGACCATCTCCTGTATCATGTATGCAGTCTCTCACCATCTCTTGTATCATGCATGCAGTCTCTGACCATCTCCTGTATCATGTCCGCACACTCTCTGACCATCTCTTGCATCATGTATGCAGTCTCTGACCATTCCATGTAGTATATCTGCAGTCTCTGACCACCATCACCTATATCTGCAGTCTTTGACCTTCTCCTGTAGTATATCTGCAGTCTCTGACCATCTCCTGTAGTATGTCTGCAGTCTCTCACCATCTCCTGTAGTATGTCTAAAGTCTCTCACCATCTCTTGTATCATGTCTGCAGTCTCTGACCATCCCCTGTATCATGTATGCAGTCTCTGACCATCTCCTGTAGTATATCTACAGTCTCTGACCATCTCCTGTATCATATATGCAGTCTCTGACCATCTCTTGTATCATGTATGCAGTCTATGACCACCTCCTGTATCATGTATGCAGTCTCTGACCATCTCTTGTATCACGTATGTAGTCTCTGACCATCTCCTGCATTATGTATGCAGTCTATGACCATCTCTTGTATGAAGTATGCAGTCTATGACCATCTCCTGTATCATGTATGCAGTCTCTGACCATATCCTGTATCATGTATGCAGTCATTGACCATCTCTTGTATCATTTATGCAGTCTCTGACCATCTCCTGTAGTATGTCTGCAGTCTCTGACCATCTCCTGTAGTATGTCCGCAGTCTCTGACCATCTCCTGTAGTATGTCTGCAGTCTCTGACCATCTCTTGTATCATGTATGCAGTCTATGACCATCTCTTGTATCATGTATGCAGTCTCTGACCATCTCCTGTATCATGTCTGCAGTCTCTGACCATCTCTTGTATCATGTCTGCAGTCTCTGACCATCTCTTGTATCAAGTATGCAGTCTCTGACAATCTCTTGTATCATGTATGCAGTCTATGACCATCTCCTGTAGTATATCTGCAGTTTCTGACCATCTCCTGTAGTATATCTACAGTCTCTGACCATCTCCTGTATCATATATGCAGTCTCTGACCATCTCTTGTATCATGTATGCAGTCTCTGACCATCTCCTGCATTATGTATGCAGTCTATGACCATCTCTTGTATGAAGTATGCAGTCTATGACCATCTCATGTATCATGTATGCAGTCTCTGACCATATCCTTTATCATGTATGCAGTCTCTGACCATATCCTTTATCATGTATGCAGTCTATGACCATCTCTTGTATCATGTATGCAGTCTCTGACCATCTCCTGTATCATGTCTGCACACTCTCTGACCGTCTCTTGTAGTATGTCTGCAGTCTCTGACCATCTCCTGTAGTATGTCTGCAATCTCTGACCATCTCTTGTATCATGTATGCAGTCTATGACCATCTTTTGTATCATGTATGCAGTCTCTGACCATCTCCTGTAGTATGTCTGCAGTCTCTGACCATCTCCTGTAGTATGTCTGCAGTCTCTGACCAATTCCTGTAGTATGTCTGCAGTCTCTGACCATCTCTTGTATCATGTATGCGGTCTATGACCATCTCTTGTATCATGTATGCAGTCTCTGACCATCTCCTGTATCATGTCTGCAGTCTCTGACCATCTCTTGTATCATGCCTGCAGTCTCTGACCATCTCTTGTATCAAGTATGCAGTCTCTGACAATCTCTTGTATCATGTATGCAGTCTATGACCATCTCCTGTAGTATATCTGCAGTCTCTGACCATCTCCTGTAGTATATCTACAGTCTCTGACCATCTCCTGTATCATATATGCAGTCTCTGACCATCTCTTGTATCATGTATGCAGTCTATGACCACCTCCTGTATCATGTATGCAGTCTCTGACCATCTCTTGTATCATGTATGCAGTCTCTGACCATCTCCTGCATTATGTATGCAGTCTATGACCATCTCTTGTATGAAGTATGCAGTCTATGACCATCTCCTGTATCATGTATGCAGTCTCTGACCATATCCTGTATCATGTATGCAGTCTATGACCATCTCTTGTATCATGTATGCAGTCTCTGACCATCTCCTGTATCATGTCTACACACTCTCTGACCGTCTCTTGTATCATGTATGTAGTCTCTGACCATCTCCTTAGTATATCTGCAGTCTCTGACCATCTCCTGTAGTATGTCTGCAGTCTCTGACCATCTCCTGTAGTATGTCTGCAGTCTCTGACCATCTCTTGTATCATGTATGCAGTCTATGACCATCTCTTGTATCATGTATGCTGTCTCTGAGCATCTCGTGTATCATTTATGCAGTCTCTGACCATCTCTTGTATCATGTATGCAGTCTCTGACCATCTCCTGTAGTATGTCTGCAGTCTCTGACCATCTCATGTATCATGTATGCAGTCTCTGACCATCTCTTGTATCATGTCTGCAGTCTCTGACCATCTCCTGTATCATGTATGCAGTCTCTGACCATCTCTTGTATCATGTCTGCAGTCTCTGACCATCTCCTGTAGTATATCTGCAGTCTCTGACCATCTTCTTTAGTATGTCTGCAGTCTCTGACCATCTCCTGTAGTATGTCTGCAGTCTCTGACCGTCTCTTGTATAATGTATGCAGTCTATGACCATCTCTTGTATCATGTATGCAGTCTCTGACCATCTCCTGCATTATGTATGCAGTCTATGACCATCTCCTGTATCATGTATGCAGTCTCTGACTATCTCCTTCTCCTGTAGTATATCTGCAGTCTCTGACACTGCATACATGATACAGGAGATGGTCAGAGACTGCAGATATGCTACAGGAGATGGTCAGAGACTCCAGATATACTACAGGAGATGGTCAGAGACTGCAGATATACTACAGGAGATGGTCAGAGACTGCAGATATACTACACAAGATGGCCAGAGACTGCAGATATACTACAGGAGATGGTCAGAGACTGCAGATATACTACACAAGATGGCCAGAGACTGCAGATATACTACAGGAGATGGTCAATCTGGAGTCTCTGACCATCTCTTATATCATGTTCTCACTGTCTCATAGTGTAATATAGGATGAGACGAGAGCCATCAAGCTGGAGCCCAGAGAGGACCATTTGACTGAGCCCTGCACGGTGCACCTGAAGGGTGGTCAGTAACAGCGTAGCGAGGCCAGTCTGAGGGGGATCACTAATGTAGGGAGTAGTAAATACAGTAAGGTAAGGAGGCACTGATATCAAGGTTCACCATTATATCAGTAAGCCCCCCCTTTCTTAGTGCGTTTACTCTGCGGAAGGTGTTCTATGGTGACCAGAGTCCTCCTCACATTAGAGTTTCCATTTTAAATGCAAGTTGGAACTCTGTGGACAATGACATAAAGGGGAACGCTGATGTAAAGGGGAATGCAGTAAACTTCATCACCAGAGCCCCCCTTACATTAGAGTTCCCCCTCACATCAAATTTTCCCTTGCAGTGTGAAGCCGCGTACACACGGCAGAGAACCTCGACGGGCAGAACACATCGTTCCGCCCGTCGAGGTTCTCTGCCGGCCGTCAGATTCAGCGACCCGCCCGTCGGGAATGGCAACGAGCCATTCATCCAGACGGGCCTTCGAGCAAATAGAGAACATGCTCTCTATTTCTGCTCGACGGCATTCCCGACGGGCGGGGCTCGCTGAGAGCGTACACACGGCCGAGGTTCTCGCTGGAATGCAGCTTCCAGCGAGGTTCTCGCTGGTTTCTAGCGAGAACCTCGGTCGTGTGTACACCGCCTAAGGAGGAATCCTTAACCTGACCTTCATGTAAATGGAGAAATATGGTTGTGACTCTTGTTATACCTTATACATATTGCAAGTAGCAGCTGCACAAATGTTATCTATTTTTGTGTGTGTGTAATATATATATATATATTTGATTAAAGAAGAATTGGTTAGAGAGAGTTCTAGAAACTGTAAATTCTGTAAATTCATAGGATTTAAAGCTCTTTATATATGCAATTTTTACCATTATGGGAGTTAGTGGGGCCTCATATCTAAGGTTGACCTAAGGCCTCACCAAGCCTAGAGCCGCCTCTGGCGATACTTCACATATATGTTTTGAACACCGTTTACATATGTGGGTGCGACGTACGTATGCGTTTGCTTCTGCGTCCTCGGGGACGGGGGCCGCTTACATTTTATTTTTATTGCTTATTTTATTTGTATTGATTTTACACATATAGAAGTATACATGACTCTGATATCTTGAATCACCTTTTTACATGTTCATTTCCTCAATAACGACATAACATAAATTATCATAGGGACATGTTAGCGGGACTTGAACATTGTTTTTGATACAAACAACAAATAAAAAATATTATATGCACCTTTAAATATGAATAAAATTGTTAATACGATAATATCATTTAGATGCCTTAGCATGCTATACATCAATATCAATGCATCAATTGGTGGAAAATGTTAAGCTCCTAATGCAATTCTTCGATTGATGTCCATTTGTTCAGAGAAACAGGAACATATTTTAGTAGCATACCAATAGTACACATACACCTGGATCTGAGATTTTTTTTTTATTTCCAAAAGGCTATCATACATAGGGCCAGATTCAGGAAAGGTTACGCTGGCGGATCGAGTGATCCGCCAGCCTAACTGTGGCTTTGAGCCGGCGTTTCTGTTTTCTGTAACCAGAAAACAAGAAACGCCGGGTTGAAGTTCCGATGCGAGCAGCGTAACTGAGTTTCGCCATCGCATCGTTACTTCAACTTAAAAATGGCGCCGGGGGCGTTCCCGCCGATTTACGCTCAAAAAATATGTTAATGAGCGGAAATCGGCAATTCACGATCGAAATCCGGCGCGACGCAATGACGATACGACGTTTCCGGACGGGATACGCGGCGCATAGATATACCTACATGGGGTTGGAGTATCCTATGTTAGGTATAGGCGTCGTCATCGCGTCGGGAAAAAAAAAAAAAACGTCGCTTGCGTAAAACGGTCATGAATGGGAATGTGACGTCATTGACGTTCATTCACAGATTTTGGAGCATGCGCACGGGGATGTTTTGACACTCGACGCATGCGCAGTACGTTGGCGGCGGGATCGCGCGTAGTTAGCATACTACACGCCCCGTACCCGCTACATTTGAATTCCGCCAGCTCATTTGTGATGCGCTGCCGCAACTTTAGGACCAAGTGCTTCGTGAATGACAGCACTTGCTCCTAAAATTTCGGCAGCGCAACGCAAATGAGAAGCGTTACTCCAGAGCAAAGATGCTCTGGACTACGTGAATCTGGCCCATAGTATCTTGTAATCATGCTTTTTCGAAACAAACTGTGATTGATGCTTAAAGCGGAGTTCCACCCAAAAGTGGAAGCTCCGCTGATCTGCTCCCCCACACTTCAGTGCCAAGTACCTGTCCCCACTTCCGGGGAGACTGCGCAGCATCACCGTGCCTCAGATGTTTGACCTCCTTCCTCGGCTGCCCGGCCAGTTAGAAAGCGCAGCACGCTTTGCACATGCGCAGTATGGAACTGGCTGTGAAGCCAAAAGGCTTCACTGATGAATTCCCTCACCACGAATGGCGGCGGCAGCACCCAAGAGCTGAGAGAATATGGACTGAGGTGCCGACATCGTGGACAGGTAAGTGTCCTTATATTAAAAGTCAGCAGCTACAGTATTTGTGGCTGCTGACTTTTTACCACCTTCATAACCAGGTAATTTTATGCTATTCAGCACTATGCTACTTTAACTGGCAATTGCGCGGTCATGCAACACTGTATGCAAATTAAATTTATATAATAAAGGGATTAGAAAGAAAGCTGGACTTTAATGCCGCGTACACACGGTCGTTTTTTGCGATGAAAAAAAACGACGTTTTTTAAAACGTCATTTAACCGCTTGCCGACCAGCCGCCGCAGTTATACGGCGGCAGGTCGGCACGGGTGCGCGAGAGCCCGTAGCTCTACGTCGCGCCTTTCGCGGCCACTAGGGGGCGCGTGCGCGCCGCCGGCGGCCCGCGCGCGCGCCCCCCGCTCGCCCCCGAGTCCCGTGCGTGTGCCCGGCGGGCGCGATCGCCGCCGGGCACACGCGATCGCTCGTTACAGAGCGGGGAACGGGAGCTGTGTGTGAAAACACACAGCGCTCGTTCCTGTCAGCGGGGGAAACGCTGATTTTCTGTTCATACAATGTATGAACAGAAGATCAGTGATTCCCCTAGTGAGTCCACCCCCCCCCCATACAGTTAGAACACACTAGGAACACACTTAACCCCTTCCCTGCCCCCTAGTGTTAACCCCTTCACTGCCAATGGCATTTTTATAGTAATCCAATGCATTTTTATAGCATTGATCGCTAAAAAAATGCCAATGGTCCCAAAAATGTGTCAAAAGTGTCCGAAGTGCCCGCCATAATATCGCAGTACCGAAAAAAAACGCTGATCGCCGCCATTACTAGTAAAAAAAAAATAATAATAAAAATGCCATAAAACTACCCCCTATTTTGTAAACGCTATAACTTTTGCGCAAACCAATCAATAAACGCTAATTGCGATTTTTTTTTTACGAAAAATATGTAGAAGAATACGTATCGGCCTAAACTGAGGGAAAAATATTTTTTTTTAATATATTTTTGGGGATATTTATTATAGAAAAATGTAAAAAATATTGCATTTTTTTCAAAATAGTCGCTCTGTTTTTGTTTATAGCGCAAAAAATAAAAACCGCAGAGATGATCAAATACCACCAAAAGAAAGCTCTATTTGTGGGAAAAAAAGGACGCCAATTTTGTTTGGGAGCCACGTCGCACGACCGCGCAATTGTCAGTTAAAGCGACGCAGCGCCGAATCTCAAAAAGTGCTCTGGTCTTTGGACAGCAATATGGTCCGGGGCTGAAGTGGTTAAATTGATCGTGTGTGGGCAAAACGTCGTTTTTTGTCTTAAAAAAAACGACCAAAAAAAAATTCCAACATGCTTGAATTTTTTGTGTCGTTTTTCAAAACGTCGTTTTTTGTTTCACAAAAAGTCACCGTGTGTAGCAAAAACGTCGTTCAAAACGACGTTTTTCAACCCGCGCATGCCCAGAAGCTAGTTATGAAGCGAGCTTCAATGGAAAAGAGTGGTGAACGTAACCTTGCTTTTTGTGAAAAAACGATGGTGTGTATGCAAAATTGTCTTTGAAAAGTGACGTTTCAAAAACGTCGTTTTTTACTTTACAGAAAACGTCGTTTTTTTTTCATCGCAAAAACGACCGTGTGTACGCGGCATAAGAGACAGAAAGGTAACTGGAGGTCCGAGGGTAGGGGAGGGGGGGGAATTGGGGTATACAATAAGCGTTAATATTGGGGATTATAAATGGGTAAAAGTAAATAAGATATTTATCTGTTGCCTCTTTTTTTGTACATGAAGTTAAAAAAAAAAAAAAAACCCACACATGATGCAAAACCTATAAAGGAGACGTCATAAGCAATTTTATTTGTGAGCAGGTCTCATGGTCGGTGGAGTCTGAAGTGGGGAAAAAAAAAAAAAAATTCAAGTTATATAATTTTTTTCACATAATTTATCACCTCTGATTATTTTTTATTATATAAATCAAAAAAGGCAGAAAAAATAATATGTTTTACTTTCTACTATAAAACATATTAATACATATTTTTTTTAATGTCTTCATAAATTTAGGGCAAAATGTATTCTGCTACACATCTTTGGTAAAAGTGTATATTAATTGGATTGTGCGTATAGCGTCTACAAACTATGGCAGGGGTAGGCAACCCCCAGCAGTGGTGGGCAGTGGCGGTGCGTCTATAGAGGGCGCTGGTGCGCCGCCCCCTCTGGCTCTAGCACCGCCACTGAATAACATACATTCATGCATTGCAATGCAATGGCGACAATTGATGGGCACAGTGGCTGCGTTTGATGGCATGGCACAGTGGTGACAATTGATGGCACAGTGGCTGCATTTGATGGCATGGTACAGTGGTGCGAATTGATGGCACAGTGGCTGCGTTTGATGGCATGGCACAGTGACTGCATTTGATGGCATGGAACAGTGGTGACAATTGATGGCACAGTGGCTGCGTTTGATGGCATGGCACAGTGGCTGCGTTTGATGGCATGGCACAGTGGTGCGAATTGATGGCACAGTGGCTGCATTTGATGGGCACAGTGAGTCTGAAATAATTTTTTCTTTTTTTTTTTTTCGTTTGCGCCCCCCCAAATACTTTGAGCACCAGCCAGTGGTGGGGCAGATGTTCAGGGGCTACAGTGGTGGGGCAGATGTGCAGGGGGTTACAGTGGTGGGGCAGATGTGCAGGGGGGTTACAGTGGTGGGGCAGATGTTCAGGGGGCTACAGTGGGGGGGGGCAGATGTTCAGGGGGTTACAGTGGTGGGGCAGATGTGCAAGGGGTTATAGTGGTGGGGCAGATGTTGCGGGGAGTTACAGTGGTGGGGCAGATGTTGCGGGGAGTACAGTGGTGGGACAGATGAGCAGGTGAATTGGGGATGATCTGAGGTGGGAAGGTGCATGAATTGTGGCTGATCTGAGGCGCGTGAGTGCAGGATGTTAATTTTTCACTACAATTATAATAGTTTAAAGCATTTACTTTATAAAAAAATCCTTTTCGTGATTGAGAGTATGAAATTAAAAAATTTTTGGAATAAAATTGGCACGCTGAATTTCTTTGAAAACTATTTTTGGCACACTGTGCTCAAATGGTTGCCTACCCCTGAACTATGGTGTATATTCTGGAATTTTCATTTATTTATGATTCATTTTAGTAATGGCGGTGATCAGGGACTTATAGCGGGACTGTGATAGTGTGGTCGGAAATCTGACACTAACTGACACTTTTTGGAAACTGATTAACTGCCACTGACATCTCCTGTGAAACTAATACAGTGATCTATGCTAATGATGTGCAGAAGAGTTATAGCTGTTATGCCGCGTACACACAGTCGTTTTTTCGTGATGAAATAAAATGAAATTTTTAAAACGTCATTTAAAATGATCGTGTGTGGGCTTCACATCGTTTTTTGTCTTCTGAAAAACGACAAAAAAAAAATTCGAATGTGCTTTAATTTTTTTATGTCGTTTTTGAAAATGTTGTTTTTTGTGTTGTAAAAAATTATCGTGTGTGGGCTAAAACTACGTTAAAAACAACGTTTTAAACCCGCGCATGCTCAGAAGCAAGTTATGAGATGGGAGTTTGAATGGAACTTTCCCTTTAGGCCGCGTACACACGATCGAACATGTCCACTGAAACTGGTCCGCAGACCAGTTTCAGCGGACATGTTCGATCGTGTGTACGGCCTATCGGACCGTTTTCCAGCGGACCAAAGTTTCAAAACATGCTTGAAAACATCGGACAGGTTCGATGGTTAGTACACAAAATCATCGGACCAAAAACCCGTGCATGCTCAGAATCAAGTCGACGCATGCTTGGAAGCATTGAACTTCGTTTTTTCATCACGTTGTTGTGTTCTACGTCACCGCGTTCTGGTCCGAGGGGATTTTGGTACGATGGTGTGTACGCACATCAGACCAACAGACCACTTCAGCCTGGTCCGATAAAAACGGTCCGTCGGACAAGTTTCATCGGACATGTCTGATCGTGTGTACGCGGCCTTTAGAGTGCTGTCGTACGTGTTGTAGGTCACCACGCTTTGCTCATCATTTTTTTTTTTATGATGGTGTGTGGGCAACATCGTTTCTACATGCTAAAAAAGTGCCGAAAAGTGATCGTGTGTACGCGGCATTACAGCTGCAAAGGTTGGGCCAACTGAATATTGAATCCTACGGACTAAGACTGTGATGCCATTACATTTTCTGTGCCTGTAAAGGCAGATGTCCCAATACTTTTGCCAATATAGTGTACATTAATATAATTATTTTATTTTTTAACCTGAGTTTAGTGTCACTTTAAACCTAAAATACTGATGCCCAAAGACTTCAGAAGGTGGTCAGTTGTACAAATGTGATCCATCAACCCATAAGACAACTGTATTATGTGTCAGTTTGCTGCAGATGGCCTGAGCTTTACAAGGCACTTTTGTGGAAAGGGGAAAGTGGCTGAGCAGGAACAGGGAGTCCATGCTGGCAGAGGGACTACTCTAGGTGAAGCAGGTTTTACAACCTGCCCGACTAGGACCTATCACAGATCATTATCAACCTATCTAAAGAACATGGCTAGACAGAATACCATACAAAACCTATGAAGGGGACCTAAAGTATTCTCCATACACATATACTGTATATACATACTAAGGCCCGGATTCACAGAGATGGGCGCATATTTACGCCAGCGAAGCGCACACATAGTACGCTACGCCGGCACAGCGCGGAGAGGCATGCACTGAATTCAGCAAGCTATTGCTCCCAACTCTGCGCTGGCGTAGCGTACATTTTGAAGGCGCAGGCTGGCGTAAGTGGAAATAGGTGGAAGTGGGCTGGAAGTGGGCGTGATCCATGCTAATGAAGCGTGACCCCATGCAAATGATGGGCCGGGCGCCAGACAAGTACTTAAAACAAACTGCGCATGCATCGAGACGTGGACGTATCCCCGTGCGCATGCGCACAACCACGTCGGAACAACTGCCTAAGGCGGCGTACACACGATCGGACATATCCGATGAAAACGGTCCGCGGACCATTTCCATCGGATATGTCCGATCGGGAGTTTGATCCGATGGCGTGTACACACCATCGGATCAAATTCCCCGCCGCCGGACGGCGCGGTGACGTGGCGGTGACGCGGCGGTGACGTTGACGCCGCCGCGTCACCGCCACGTCACCGCACCAGGAAGTAAAACACTTCCGCGCATGCGCTGAATCCATTCGGCAGCGGCGCGGCGGCGGTGGGGGCCGACATGTCTGCTGGTAAGTGTACTAACCAGCAGACATGTCGGGCGGACAGATTCCCACCGGATAGATTTCAAAGCATGCTTTGAAATCTGTCGGGTGGAGAAATCTGTCCGCTAGCCCATACACACGAGCGGAGATGTCTGCTGAAACGGTCCATCGGACCGTTTTCAGCGGACATATCCCCTCGTGTGTACGCGGCCTAAGATACGCCAGATCACTGTGTACGCCGTTAACGTAACCTACGCCGAGCCAGACCCACATTGTCCCATATTCACAGACGTCCAATGTACAATACGTAGGCTTGTGTTCCCTGGTCCATACCTTTGCATGGGTTGCGCCTCATCTATGGGGAATAACTTTACCCCGGATGTAAAACTTACGCAAACCGCGTATATCATGCGCCGGGCGCCAGTACATTCGTGAATCGCCGTATTTCCCTCATTTGCATATGTGAATGCCTAATCAATGGGAGAAGCAACATACGTCCATATTTGCGCCCACGCCACGCCGGCGTAAGTAAGATACGTCGAGGTAGGATGGCCTATTTTTAGGCGTATCTTGGTTTGTGACTCTGGCGCACACATACGCCGGGCGCATATTGACGCTACGCCGGGAAAAGGTGAGTTACGTCGACGTAAGTGCTTTGTGAATCCGGGCCATAGTCTCTTGACACGAAAGAGAGTCATTTGAACAGGCCTGTATATGCTGCTGAGCCGATGCTGTCAACCTACCAAGACTGCTATTAAAGGGGTTGTAAAGGTACAATTTTTTTTTCCTAAATAGCTCCTTTACCTTAGTGCAGTCCTCCTTCACTTACCTCATTCTTCAATTTTGCTTTTAAATGTCCTTATTTCTTCTGAGAATTCCTCACTTCCTGTGCTTCTGTCTGTAACTACATACAGTAATGCAAGGCTTTCTCCCTGTTGTGGAGTGCTGTGCTCGCCCCCTCCCTTGGACAACAGGAGAGTCAGGATGCTCTCTACGTTGCAGATAGAGAAAGGAGCTGTGTGTTAGTGGGTGTCCTGACTCTCCTGTAGTCCAAGGGAGGGGGCAAGCATGACACTCCACACCAGGGAGAAAGCCCTTTATTACTCGGTGGAGTTACAGACAGAAGAACAGGAAGTGAGCATTTCTCAGAAGAAATAAGGACATTTAAAAGCAAAATCAAAGGATGAGGTAAGAGTCGGAGGACTGCACTAAGGTAAAGGAAGCTATTTAGGGGGAAAATTGTACCTTTACAACACCTTTAATCTTCCTGCTGCCAAATTAGTACTGTTTTCTGGTTTGGATAGATAGATAGATAGATAGATAGATAGATAGATAGATAGATAGATAGATAGATAGATAGATAGATAGATAGATAGATAGATAGATAGATAGATAGATAGATAGATAGATAGATAGATAGATAGATAGATAGATAGATAAGAGAGGGAAATAAAGAAAGAAAGAAAGATAAAGAGGAAGAGCGAGAAAGAAAGAGGGAAAGAGAGACGAATAAAGGGAAAAAGAGGAGAGAAGAGAGAAAAACAGAGAGGAAGAGAGAAAAAAAAGAAAGGAAGGGAAAGAAAGACAGATAAGAAAACAAAAGAAATGATGCCTTGTCCTGAGGATGAATGGATTGTGTGTGCACAATCTTATGCCCTTTATTGTCCATTGGTAGCCTTATCCTACGGATATATGGTTCCAAAGAATAAAAAATGAAGAAATACCAGTCACAAAAAGAAAATTCATACAGCACGGGTAAAAAAAAAAAAACAGACATGCATTTTAATATTGTTCATGAGCTTACACACTTAAATAGTAGCTTAAAACAGTTGCCTTTATTTCAAAGTGAATATTGAGTCAATAAACCAATTCATACTGTATATTAACTAACAATCGTGACCAATTTTTAAAAAAAAAGTAGTTTTAAAACAGAAGATTTTTTTCCCCCACAAATCTGCTGGATTTACTACAAGCATGTTATATTACACATTTTTGTTATGTTTTGTATGTTTTGGTCATTTTACAAAAATGTGTGTTAATTATGAGATTTTATTGAAAAAAAATGATTTACAAGATTTTGTTTTATGAGAAAAAAAATACAAGTTTAAAAAAAAAAAAAGCATTTAGCTCACAACAATTGTAGGTAGATTTTTCATTGATGAAGTATTTATGTTTGTGAACCTAATGGTTTGATGATAAAATAGTGAATAGCTTAGTGAACTGACCCTCAGGGCAAATGCTATAATAAGATCTAGGGTCTTCAGAGGGATGTGTTGGGGGTTGGAGCCAGAACAATAGTACAAGGTCGGGTGAATAGGGCATTCCTGCCCACATTTCCTAAAGCAGTGCTGGGGATCAGCGAGCAAAAGCAGCATCTGTCTCTCTGCGCCTGTACTGACTGAGTGACAGATGTTTATCAATAAACTTTTCAACTGAAATACAAATGTTATTCGTCTAAAGTGAGACAACCGTGCATAGCTGGATGTGTAGGAACAATCTAATGCCGCATATACACGATCGTAATTTCCGACCGTGCGTAAGCTCTATCAGACATTTCCTGTCGGAATTTCCGACAAGAAAAATTTGAGAGCTGGTTCTCAATTTTTCCATCAGCAAAAGTTCTTGTCGGAAATTCCAATCGTCTGTATGCAATTCTGATGCACAAAAAACTTAGGCATGCTCGGAATCAAGCAGAAGAGCCAAACTGCCTAATGAACTTAAAGTGGAGGTTCACCCTCCAAACAAATTTCAGGCATGCCATGGAGCCCACCCACCCGACCGGCAGTACGCCAGCGTTTTTTTTGTTTTTTCTATACATACCTTTTTACGGGCTCTCGTCCCCTCCGGCGACCCCGCGTGACTGGGTGTTTCCAATCAAAGACTGTGATTGACGTCCCTCAGCCCGGCGCATACAGCGCGTCACGAGATGCCGAAGGAACCCGAACGACGGTGCGGCCCTATACGGCGCCTGCGCACCGACGTTAGTGTTCCTTCGGCATCTCGTGACGCGCTGTATGCGCCGGGCTGAGGGACGTCAATCACAGCCTGTGATTGTAAACGGCAAGTCCCGCGGGATCGCCAGAGGGGACGAGAGCCTGTAAAAAGGTAAGTACAGAGAAAAAAAAAAAAAACGGCGTGGGTGGGCTCCATGGCATGCCTGAAATTTGATTGGAGGGTGAAACTCCCCTTTAATTGATCTTGGCTTGTCGTAGTGTTGTACGTCACCGCATTCTTGACGTTCGGAATTTGCAACAAGATTTGTGTGACCGTGTGTATGCAAGACAAGTTTGAGCCAACATTCCGTCGGAAAAAAATCCAGGGTTTTCTTGTCGGAAAACCCTGGACCACACCTTCCCTCTCCCTTAAGTATAGCCTATACATAATGCCTGTGAAGGCCTAGCAATCCTGTTTAAGACCAAAGTTGGGCCAAAAGTTATGTCAACTGTATCACAAAGACCTTTGGCCCAACTTTGGCCTTAAACAGGATTGCTAGGCCTGTACAAGTATTATGTATAGGCTATGCATAAGGTAGAGGGAAGGTGTGGTTTGCATGCTTCAGACAGTCCTGGCACCAGCTTATCAAGGCAACAATAGCATTCAGACAAACTTTTTTAACCTGTCCAGCCCCTGATTCTCCCGAGATCTCTATAAGCACTGTCTGAAATTGCACATAGATTTGAGATAAAAAAAATTACCCAATTTGAAGTGTGTCATATTGGGGTGGATTTACTAAAGGCAAATAGACTGTGCACTTTGAAAGTCCAGTTGCACAATTTTTTCCCAGTAAAGAATACCCAATCAGGTGCAAGGAAAATAGAACAAAAAAATAGTTTTTGCTTGCACAGGATTGGATGATGAAAATCAGCAGAGCTTTCCCTCAAATAAGCTCTTGGGAAAATGAGTGCATATGTACTTACAAAGTGCACAGTTTATTTGCCTTCAGTAAAACCACCCCATTGTGTCTTTGGATGAATTTAAGCTAGCCACTGTCATGCAGGCACAAACTGCTTATGTTATTCAGGAAATCCTGCATCTAGGCTTAAAGAGGAACATTAGTCCCTGTAATGCTGCTGAAGGCTTCTGCTCAGTCTTCAGGGGCATGGCAGAGACCTGTGGCACATCTGTGCACACACCCAGGTTTCCTTCACATGGACAGACAATATGAGATCTGGGACCTCCATAATTGCGCAGATGTGTCAAAGGTCTCTGCTGGGTCCCAGAGGCCGGTCAGAGCCTTTGACACATTGGTGTATGCGTGAAAATCATTCTTGTATAGGCGAGAAAGGAGAAAGCGCTGTGCACCAGCACAGAAAAAGCAAAAAATAAATAAAAATCAAAGTGTTGGAGAGGGGACTGGTGCTATTGACAAATAACATTGTTTTTTGGGGTGAAGGTCCACTTGAAGTCAGAAAGTCTAACTTAACATGGTGTTGATTAAAAATATTAGCGCAACCCAATTGAGTAAACGTCGCAAAAGACTTTTGCATGTGAATGCAGCCTCTATGTCATACTACAAAATGTGTAGGAAAGGCTTAAGTGCACTCTCAAAGCTAACACTCCGGGATGTGGACCTCTATTTAAAAAAAAAAAGGTATAGATTTTTTAACACAAGTATGGCAATAAAAAATGTCGATCCACGATCCAGTTTGCTACAGCAGCTCTGATCCCCAGAGACGCAATCAGATTTTCCCTGGATCAACTTTACCTATAAATGTTAGTACCCAGTTATATTAGTATCCAGGCCTTTCTTAAAGCAATTTACTGAGCTGGCCAGAACCACCCCTACAGGGAGTCTATTCCACATTTTTACAGCTCTTACTGCGAAGAAACCTTTCTGTATTTGGAGATGAAATCTCTTTTCCTCTAGACGTGAAAAAGTCCCCCCTTGTCCTCTGTGTTGACCGTTACGTGAATAACTCAACACCAAGTTCACTATATGGACCCCTTATATATTTGTACATGTTGATCATATCCCCCTTAATCTCCTCTTTTCAAGAGTGAAAAAATTCATTTCCTCTAATCTTTCCTCATATTTGAGCTCCTCAATGCCTCTTATCAGTTTGGTTGCCCTTCTTTGCCCTTCAAGTTTATTAAAGCCAATAGAAACAATTATGTGTAGCATACTTCTTCCACTCTCATAAGAGAAAAAGTTTGTCTCTGAGAAACTCTGAAATGCATAGACCTTGCTGCCTTCTTCAGATCCTTAAAGCGGGGTTCCAACCACAATTGGCATTTTTTAAATGTATGTCCTTTCATCATTCATCGTTTTTATAATATAAATCCGGTCACTTACTATTTTACAATCAGCCGCCGCTCCGCATAGTTATTCAAAAAAGATAGTTTATAAAACTTTGTCCACACCGTTGTCATTTTGCTTGTGGGCATTGTGAAGCCTACAAGCACTTACTTCCTGGAAGTCTTGGATGGGGAGTGATAATTGGGTAGCGCACTGCATCCTGGGAAATTATGACACACATTTCCCTGGAGCATTAGAGTGAGATGATGTCAGGATCCTAGGTGATTCCAAAGGCAGATTTTGTGGGACCGCATAGCAACAGGCATTTCCAGATAAGTAAAAAAAAAATGTATTTTTATTTTTTTAGGTCTACAGTGCCTTGCGAAAGTTTTCGGCCCCCTTGAATTTTGCGACCTTTTGCCACATTTCAGGCTTCAAACATAAAGATATAAAACTGTATTTGTTTGTGAAGAATCAACAACAAGTGGGACACAATCATGAAGTGGAACGAAATTTATTAGATATTTCAAACTTTAACAAATAAAAAACTGAAAAATTGGTCGTGCAAAATTGTTCAGCCCCTTTACTTTCAGTGCAGCAAACTCTCTCCAGAAGTTCAGTGAGGATCTCTGAATGATCCAATGTTGACCTAAATGACTAATGATGATAAATAGAATCCACCTGTGTGTAATCAAGTCTTTGTATAAATGCATCTGCACTGTGATAGTCTCAGAGGTCCGTTTAAAGCACGGAGAGCATCATGAAGAACAAGGAACACACCAGGCAGGTCCGAGATACTGATGTGGAGAAGTTTAAAGCCGGATTTGGATACAAAAAGATTTCCCAAGCTTTAAACATCCTAAGGAGCACTGTGCAAGCGATAATATTGAAATGGAAGGAGTATCAGACCACTGCAAATCTACAAAGACCTGGCCGTCCCTCTAAACTTTCAGCTCATACACGGAGAAGACTGATCAGAGATGCAGCCAAGAGGCCCATGATCACTCTGGATGAACTGCAGAGATCTACAGCTGAGGTGGGAGACTCTGTCCATAGGACAACAATCAGGTGTATACTGCACAAATCTGTCCTTTATGGAAGAGTGGCAAGAAGAAAGCCATTTCTTAAAGATATCCATAAAAAGTGTCGTTTAAAGTTTGCCACAAGCCACCTGGGAGACACACCAAACATGTGGAAGAAGGTGCTCTGGTCAGATGAAACCAAAATCAAACTTTTTGGCAACAATGCAAAACGTTATGTTTGGCGTAAAAGCAACACAGCTCATCACCCTGAACACACCATCCCCCATCCTGTCAAACATGGTGGTGGCAGCATCATGGTTTGGGCCTGCTTTTCTTCAGCAGGGACAGGGAAGATGGTTAAAATTGATAGGAAGATGGATGGAGCCAAATACAGGACCATTCTGGAAGAAAACCTGATGGAGTCTGCAAAAGACCTGAGACTGGGACGGAGATTTAAAGTGATAAAAAGATGATCTTGCGCTACCAAGAAATAACCAAATTAACACGTGACCAAGATAATATACAATAATACAGTATATATATAATATACAGTATATATATATAAAAAGTCTGCAAGTGAGTATAAAGTGCAATCAGTGAATTCAAGTGCACATCAGAACTATGTTTCATCCAGTGTTCACAGTAATCGTGCAGGTGTCAATCCATGGGAAAACCCGCCCCACAAGCCTCTCACCTCACTGCCCAAAGTTAACCGCATCAAATATTCTTAGGTGGTTCTTACTCCTTCCTTTTAGGTATATTGGGCCATAACCATACGAGATCTCACCAACCCCTAAGGGATCTAAATCAACTCAGGAAACAGAAAGGAAAAAACAGGCCTCCAATGGTGTAGTATCATAAACCAGCGGTATTTAATAAAAGTATTCTCCTTACATTAAAGATAGATCAAAACAGCTTTAAAACAAACGGCATCTGGCGTTGGCGGAAGTACACGATTGTGTACTTCCGCCAACGCCATATATATATGATCACTTTACACTTCAGCAGGTTCCCCAGATGAAGGCAGTGGCCGTAACACGTAGGGATTAACGCACGCCTGGAATGACGTGAGGTTACGGCAGATGCCGTTTGTTTTAAAGCTGTTTTGATCTATCTTTAATGTAAGGAGAATACTTTTATTAAATACCGCTGGTTTATGATACTACACCATTGGAGGCCTGTTTTTCCTTTCTGTTTCCTGAGTTGATTTAGATCCCTTAGGGGTTGGTGAGATCTCGTATGGTTATGGCTCAATATACCTAAAAGGAAGGAGTAAGAACCACCTAAGGATATTTGATGCGGTTAACTTTGGGCAGTGAGGTGAGAGGCTTGTGAGGCTGGTTTTCCCACGGATTGGCACCTGCACGATTACTGTGAACACTGGATGAAACATAGTTCTGATGTGCACTTGAATTCACTGATTGCACTTTGTACTCACTTGCGGACTTTTTATATATATATAGTTCCAATTTTTTTATACATCTATACGTATTATTGTATATTATCTTGGTCATGTGTTAATTTGGTTATTTCTTGGTAGCGCAAGATCATCTTTTTATCACTTTATTATCACTTGTGTCATGTAAACACTTTTAGTTTTTGCAGCAACTTTTCTTTATCTATCTATATATTTATTGATATTTATTGATAGATGTACTGTGGTTTTTAGCACATTATTGCACTGTGTGTATATACACCTGCTCCACTTAGCGCGAAGGCTTTCATATATCACATTGGGACGGAGATTTGTCTTCCAACAAGACAATGATCCAAAACATAAAGAAAAGTCTACAATGGAATGGTTCACAAATAAACATATCCAGGTGTTAGAATGGCCAAGTCAAAGTCCAGACCTGAATCCAATCGAGAATCTGTGGAAAGAACTGAAAACTGCTGTTCACAAACGCTCTCCATCCAACCTCACTGAGCTCGAGCTCAACTGCAATATACTCACTAAAGTGTGAAACTTCAGGTATAAAATCAATCCAGTACATATACTAAGACACTGGCCATCCGCAAGGGTTATGCACCATACAGACGATCGGACATTCCAACAACAAAACCGTGGATTTTTTTTCCGACAGATGTTGCCTCAAACTTGTCTTGCATACACGCAGTCGCACAAATGTTGTCGCCAAGAACGTGGTCATGTACAACAGCACTATTAGTTCAATACCAGTCGTGTTAGGTCCTGTATACACAATCAGACATGTCCGAGGAAACATGTCCGACGGACCGTTTTCATCGGACAAGGCTGAATTGTCTGTTGGTCTGATGTGCGTACACACAATCGGACCAAAATCCCCTCGGACCAGAACGCGGTGACGTAGAACACGACGACGTGATTAAAAAAAACGAAGATCAATGCTTCCAAGCATGCGTCGACTTGATTCTGCGCATGCGGGGGATTTTGGTCCGATGGTTTGTGTACTAACCTTAGAACCTGTCTGACGGACAGGTTTCCAGTGAACAGATTTCAAATCAAGCTTGAAAACTTTTGTCCAATGGAAAACAGTCCGATAGGCCGTACACACGATCAAACATTTCATTTCTAATCATTAAAAATATATTTTTTAATAAAGTATACAAATATAAACCCTGTATAACTGTAATAGAACAGTCCATGGGTAAAGCCATATTTTAGGGTTTACAATTCTTTTTTTACTAATAAATAAAAAATTATATAAAAATTACTTTAATAATAGCATGTTAATGCAGGTAGAATTATATATGTATATACACACATACAGGGCCAGATTCAGGAAGCATTTACGCCGGTGTATCTCCAGATACGCCGTCGTAATTTCAAATGTGCGCCGTCACATCTTTGCGCCGATTCACAAAGCGAGATACGCCAAAAAACATGGCTTCAGCCGTCCGACGTGACTTGCCTACGCCGGCGTATTGTGGGCGCATAGTTACGCTGGACGCATTGGACGTTCCTATTATAAATATGCAAATGAGTAAGATACGCTGATTCACGAACGTAGATGCGCCCGGTCGCTTCGTATACGCTCTTTGCGTAAGGCTTAAGTCCGGCGTAAAGTTACCCCTGCTATATAAGGCGCAGCTAATGCAAAGGTATGGGCCAGGGAATGACGCCGGAGAATTTTACGTAGTTTATGCCGTTTACGCAGTACGAGAATAGGGCTGGGCGTAGGTTACGTTCACACGTCGTAGGCATTGCGCGCCGACGTCACTTAGGCATTCTATCTGACGTGATTTTGAGCATGCGCGGGCTTATGCTGGCCCATTTACGCTATGCCGCCGTAACTTAGGGAGCAAGTGCTTTGTGAATACAGCACTTGCCTCTCTAACTTGCGGCGGCGTAGCGTAAAGACCTGGCCGTCCCGCTAAACTTTCAGCTCATACAAGGAGAAAGCCATTTCTTAAAGATATCCATAAAAAGTGTCGTTTAAAGTTTGCCACAAGCCACCTGGGAGACACACCAAACATGTGGAAGAAGGTGCTCTGGTCAGATGAAACCAAAATCAAACTTTTTGTCAACAATGCAAAAAGTTATGTTTGGCGTAAAAGCAACACAGCTCATCACCCTGAACACACCATCCCCACTGTCAAACATGGTGGTGGCAGCATCATGGTTTGGGCCTGCTTTTCTTCAGCAGGGACAGGGAAGATGGTTAAAATTGATGGGAAGATGGATGGAGCCAAACACAGGACCATTTTGGAAGACAACCTGATGGAGTCTGCAAAAGACCTGAGACTGGGACGGGGATTTGTCTTCCAACAAGACAATGATCCAAAACATAAAGCAAAATCTACAATGGAATGGTTCACAAATAAACATATCCAGGTATTAGAATGGCCAAGTCAAAGTCCAGACCTGAATCCAATCGAGAATCTGTGGAAAGAACTGAAAACTGCTGTTCACAAACGCTCTCCATCCAACCTCACTGAGCTAGAGCTGTTTTGCAAGGAGGAATGGGCAAAAATGTCAGTCTCTCGATGTGCAAAACTGATAGAGACATACCCCAAGCGACTTTACAGCTGTAATCGCAGCAAAAGGTGGCGCTACAAAGTATTAACCTAAGGGGGCTGAATAATTTTGCACACCCAGTTTTTCAGTTCTTTATTTGTTAAAAAAGTTTGAAATATCCAATACATTTCGTTCCACTTCATGATTGTGTCCCACTTGTTGATTCTTCACCAAAAATTACAGTTTTATATCTTTATGTTTGAAGCCTGAAATGTGGCAAAAGGTCGCAAAGTTCAAGGGGGTCGAATACTTTCGCAAGGCACTGTACATTCATTCTAGTGCAGAGAAGATTGTGAACAGGTAGATACATTTGTTTTAGTGCAGAAAAGACAGCACGATTGCAGTGGTTTTTCCTTTCCTGCTTTAACCGAGTCTAATGAGATCGAAAAATTACACTCATATGACTTGAATGGAAATCCGCATCCTTGTGTTGAACTCCAGCTATAAGCTTAGCAAAAAGTATGAAAAATAATTACATACAAGAAACATACAGACAAGAAATACCCTGTGAGAATTTTTACATGCAAAAATAATAGATTCAGTCATATTTCTGTTAAATAACATTTTATTGATGCTTATTAAAACCATCCTAAAACACTTCATGGATATATTAACAACTTATTCTAGTCATAACACCTCTCAAGCCTAACCCAACACATATTTATAATTTAGCATACATATACAACTTGCTCCATCCTAAGATTGAACAGTTCAGCAAAGATGGGGAGGCCTTTTAACGGATCTCGAGACATTTTATGAACAACACAGTTCTTCAGGAGACATCTGTATGATGTCTCTATGCTCCAAAATACAAGTTATTATAAAGCCATCATTCCAAATGTGTGCATGATATTGTCCACCAGTTATGGGGAGGAGGACCTTGGGAGACTACCAGGTAGGAGACCACCCCATGGTATCTGCATAAAATAATGTTTCCACCAACGAGTGACCGCTAGTAGTGAGCTGATTAGCAAATGTCTCTATGCAACAGCTCCCAAATGTAGGTTTGCATGGTAAATATTGGGCTAGTAAGTCCACAACTTCTCCTAGATGATGTCTCAATAAAGAAAGACCTGGCCTAGCTTACTATGTCTTGCTAATGTGTCCTCAAGATCTCCCTCTTCATTGCCCAGGATGCAGCACAAACCATTGTGATGCCCCGTACACACTATCGGGATTCCCGACAGGAATTCCGGGGGGAAAACTGAGAACCTGCTCGGTCACTTTCCCCGTGTACACAACAGAGGTTTTGCCTCGGGAAAACTGCAGTGAAAGCTTTGGCTGGGAATCCCAGCTGTGTGTATGCTCCATGGCAGTGTTTACCATAGGGAAACTGCCGTGAAAAAGACCGCCGGGAATCGCGGCAGGAAAGAAAAGAACATGGTTTTCCTGCCATGGAGCATACACACGGCCAGTTTTCCCGGCCAAAAGCTGTCATGCCAGTTTTCCGGCGGGAAAACTGGTCGTGTGTACGAGGCATGAGTATGCAACTATGCTGTTGAGAGCATGCTTGGAGTTCAACTTTAAAGCTTTGTGAAATTAGCATTAGCTTCATTACATTGGGGCCTATATATAAACATCATTGGCTTCCATTCTCTGCAGAGTATAGGACATCAAAGTTTTATTTTTAAAAAGCATAGTGCAGTGTGACGGCTCGGATTTCCGATAGTGGGTTCTGTGCATAGTGCTGAAATTAATACTCACAGATAGGAGATGAGTGTCGTTTATATAAACCATGTCAGGTCATGTGAATGGTTTCTGTCACCTTCTGCAGCAAATTCCCCCCCCCCCCCCCCCATTTATTAGAATAAATTTGACTTTAGTCTGAAGGCAAGCAAAGAACATTTATGAAGCACACAGCTGTGTTTTAGCGTATAAACGTGCTGGTGTAGCTTCTAATAAAAATGCATATTAATTAGCTTTGGTGATGTTGCTTTTTAGTCAACAGGATGCAAACTAAGGTTTTATTTACACTTGCACGTTTTGTAAACATGCACAAAATTGCATGTTTTTTGCTCGTGTTTACGAAACGCACTAAATCCACGTGTTGCATTTGTGGTACCATTCATTTTTAATGGAATTTTAAACACTGTAAGCACATGCACATTTTGCCTCATTTGTCGCACATAGGATATCCTATTGGATATCGTGTTGCCTGAAAACTACTTTGGTTAAGTGATGTAGCCCAGAAATCATCATATTTGCTTTCTATCTTTTCTCCCAGAAACAATCAGTAAAAAGACTTAAAGTGGTTGTAAACCACTTTCTTTAACTTTTACCTACAGGTAAGCCTATAATAAGGCTTACCTGTAGGTATAAAGAATATCTCCTAAACCTGTACGGTTTAGGAGATATTCCCCACGCAATTTGCCGCTGATTGCAGCGGCGCATGCGCAGGGGGAATCCGCGGCGAAAAGGACCGGCAGCCGCTGGACCCTGGCCGGATTTAAATCTCCCGCGCGCGGGAGTGACGTCATCGCCGCTCCAGCCGATCACAACGCTGGAGCGGCGATACCCGGAAGACACGCCGAGTCAAGATGAGATCTCGCTCGGCGTGCACCAGGTAAGTTCCCTGTAGCGGAGAGCAATATTAAACTCCACGATCTCCGCTGGTAACCAGGGTAAATCCACAGTCAGCATTGACAAGTAAGGCAATGTCCCAAATCTCCCTCAGTAACCAGACGACACACAGCTCTGAGAGTCAACTGACTTTTTATTCACAGGCTTCCATATTTATAGAATTCCCCATGCAAGGGGTTTCCAAACAGCCAAATAGATTTAACAGGGTAATACAGGGAGGACCAGATGGGGAACTTAACAGTTTGGATAATTCTCCCATCAGGCATTGCTGCACAAGGGAAAAGTCGGTTGATAGCTGGGGTCTGGGGTTATGTGTTGTGGGAGTTCGGTTTAAAACTGCCGAACACTGATTGGGCAACATAAAACTAAGTACTGAATGCTAGTGGCTTACGGCTGCCAGCATATGAATTACTATGCCCACATAAGACCCAGCAGAATACATAGCATATAATACAGACAACCTTTTGACATGTAACGTCCAGCGTTCCAGAAGTGGCTAGGTTTGCCACAATGCTCCCCCAGAACCAAGCCGGCATACACAGTCTGATCCCAACGGATCGGCTTGGGGATGTCCGGGGGTGTAATTTCACAGATCACTTTTCAAGTTCAGTTTGTCTAGATAACCCGTCGGCATTACCGTTTTGCTTCCCTGGTCGGTAGTGGATTGTAAAGTCAAACGGCTGCAGCGCCAAACTCCAGCGCAGCAGCCGGGCATTGTCTCCCGCCACACGGTTTAGCCACACCAACGGGTTGTGATCTGTGAGTAGCGAAAAAGGTTGTCCATACAAATACGGCTGCAACTTTTTGAGGGCCCACACCACGGCCAGGCATTCCTTCTCAATGGCGGCGTAGCTTACTTCTCGTGGCAATAACTTTCGGCTCAGGTAAGCTACGGGGTGTTCTCCGCCATCAGCTCCCACTTGGCTCAGCACTGCTCCCAATCCAAACATTGAAGCGTCCGTATGGACAAGGAATCTTTTAGTTGGATCAGGAGCAGCAAGTACAGGGGCATTAGTTAGAGCAGTCTTTAGTTGTTGGAATGCCTGATCACACTCTGGGGCCCAGACAACCTGTCGGGGCAGGTTCTTGCGTGTCAAGTCAGTCAAGGGTTTGGCCAGGGCACTATAATTGGGTACGAATTTTCTATAGTACCCCGCAGTACCTAGAAACGCTAGCACTTGGGTTTTCGTCCTGGGGGTGGGCCATTTAGCTATGGCTTCAACTTTAGCTGGTTCGGGTTTCTGTCGCCCGCTCCCCACCCGGTGGCCCAAGTACTGCACTTCAGCCATCCCTATATGACACTTGCTGGGTTTCAGTGTTAACCCTGCCTCTCCAATACGATCTAGAATGGCCCCTATGTGTTGTAGGTGCTCTGCCCAGGTCTGGCTAAATATGGCGATGTCGTCTAAATAGGCACATGCGTATTCCTGGAATCCGTCCAATAACCGATCGACCATCCGCTGAAAAGTTGCCGGAGCGTTCTTCATCCCGAATGGCATGACCCGAAATTGATACAGGCCAAACGGGGTGACAAACGCCGACTTGGGGATGGCCTCCTCGGCCAGTGGAATCTGCCAGTATCCCTTACATAAGTCTATGGTAGTGAGATACCGGCCCCGTGCCATCTTATCCAGCAGCTCGTCTATCCGGGGCATCGGATAGGCATCAGACACCGTTTTGTCATTTAGCCTCCGGTAGTCGACACAGAAACGTGTCGTGCCATCTTTCTTTGGTACCAGCACTACTGGCGATGCCCAGGGGCTATCGGAAGGTTCGATAACCCCTAGCTGCAACATCTCGTCAATCTCAGTCTTCATATGCGTCCTGACTGCTTCAGGGACACGATATGGGGTTTGCCGCATAGGTAGCTGTCCCGGGGTCTCGACTCGGTGAGTGGCCAGCGGAGTGTACCCAGGTAAATTGGAGAAGGTAGCCCCTTTAGCTACAATCAGCTCTTGTACCTGGGCACGCTCCTGAGGGCTTAGCCGCTCCCCCAGCTGAACCCCCTTGGAGGGCTCCGTCTGTCCCTCCTGTTCTAAGAGGTCAGGTAGTGGCAGATTCTCCTGATCCTCCGAGGCGGAAGCGCATATGGCGGCCACGTCCTCTATCCTCTCATGGTATGGTTTGAGCATATTCACGTGGAACATGCGTCTCTCCCCTACCCCTGAGCAGGGGCCAATCACATAGGTGGTATCACATCTCTGTTCCACCACCTGGTATGGGCCTTGCCAGATGGCCTGCAGCTTGTCTGTGCGGACCGGTTTTAAAATCAAAACCTTTTGTCCCACCTGAAAGCTGCGGTCTCTGGCTCCCCTATCGTACCAGCGGCGCTGACGTTGTTGGGCCGCACGGAGGTTGGTGCGCACAGCCTGGGTTAGCGCCTCCAGACGGTCCCTGAACTCCAGTACGTAGGATACAATAGGGGTTCCGTCTGGGCTACTCTCCCCCTCCCAATGCTCTCTAATTAGGTCTAGTGGCCCTCGCACCCTTCTCCCAAACAGTAATTCAAAAGGGGAAAACCCTGTTGACTCTTGGGGTACCTCTCTATAAGCGAAGAGCAGATGGGGTAGAAAGCGCTCCCAGTCTTTATGAGCCTCTCCAAATGTACGGAGCATCTGCTTCAGCGTACCATTAAACCTTTCGCATAGACCATTGGACTGGGGGTGGTACGCCGAATTTACTATTGGCTTAATGCCACATATCTTCCATAGTTGTTGGGTTACCTCGGCGGTGAACTGGGTGCCTCTATCGGATATGATTTCTTGGGGAAACCCCACCCTGGAAAATATTTTCATTAAGGCCTCTGCCACAGTTTCGGCATGAATGTTGGTGAGGGCTATAGCCTCGGGGTACCGGGTGGCATAGTCTACTACAGTTAAAATATATCTTTTCCCGGAGGGACTGGGTTTTGGTAAGGGCCCCACTATATCTACGGCCACCCTACTGAAGGGTTCTTCAATAATGGGAAGAGGACATAACTTGGCTTTGTGGCGGTCACCTCGCTTGCCTACTCGCTGGCAAATGTCACAGGAGGTGCAGTATTGCCTCACATCCTTGGAGATCCCTGGCCAGAAGAAAGCGTGGGTCAACCTGTATCGGGTACGTGTCATCCCCAGATGCCCAGACAGGGGAATGTCGTGGGCAATCCGAAGCAGTTCTTGCCTATACTTCTGGGGAACCACTAACTGTTTAGTCATTACTGTGGCCGACCCTCCCACTCCTCTTTCAGCAATGCGGTAAAGTAGCCCTTTCTCCCAGGTGTACCGCTCCCCCTCTAGCCCAGCCTGGTCAGCGTGTACCCTGTCCCTGTATACCTGTAGCGTGGGGTCTGACCTCACCTCGGCCTCAAACTTAGTCGGGGTATCCCAGGACATACGTGTCGTGTGGGGGTCATGGTCTCTTACCGGAGCTTCAGAGTGTGTCGGTGGAACCGTGGTGCGAGCCTGTTGCCGTGTGGTCACTGGATGGGCTTCCTGGTATGGGGCCTGGGGTACAAAAGCAGAGGTCATCTGGCCCAAGTCATTTCCCAGCATAACATCTGCTGGTAAATTTTGCATGAGGCCCACTTCTACCGTCCCCCCTCCCACACCCCAATCCAAATGTACTTTGGCAATGGGTAGTCGGTACACTGCTCCCCCTGCCACTCGTACTGCCACTGATCCGCCAGTGTGTGCCGAGTCAGGGACCAAATGGGGTGCTATCAAGGTTAAAGTAGCTCCTGAATCCCGAAGTCCCTGGACTTCTTTCCCCTCCAAGGTCACTGGCTGTCGATGATGCTGCCGGTTATCCGTGGCTCGGACTGTCATCACCTCATGCAAGATTCCCAGGGGTTCTTCTGCTGGAATGCTCAACATCTCTTGAGTGGCCGGCTCCCGTTGATAATGATGGGCAGCAGCCCTTGGTGCCGGGTTTGGTTGGCCTTGGTTCCAGGCGGGTCTGCCCCGGTTTTGGGTGCACTCGCGTGCCATATGTCCCCACTGTTTGCAGGTGTGGCATTGGATGTTGGCACGTCCGTTATATCTGGAGGGTGGTGGTAAAGTCCCTTGGGATTGACGAAAAGGGGAGGCTATGAGACCGGGGGGTGGTAGAGTACTGGGTGGTCCCGCGGGTCGAGGATAACTCTTGGTTAGGGGCCCATGATGTCTCCTTGCATCAAAATGCTGATCCGCTAATCGAGCCGCTTCGGTTAGGGTGAGAGGTTTCCTGTCTCGCACCCATTCTTGTGCCTCTGGGGACAAACCGTTGAAGAATTGCTCCAACAGCATTAACTGTCTCAATTCCTCCCTAGTAGTGGCTTGGCTGGCTTGTATCCACCCTTGGGAAGCTTGGTCCAGCTTGTGTGCCCATTCAGCATGTGAATCCTTCTCTGGTTTGCGCAGGTTTCTAAACTTGCGCCGGTATGCCTCTGGAGTAATGGCGTATCTCTCTAATATCGCTTGCTTCACTTTATCATAATCCTTGCTGTCCTCACTGGGTACAGCGCGATATGCTTCTGCTGCCCGACCTGCCAGCTTGCCTGCTAGCAATGGTACCCATACTGTCCGTTCCAAGTCATGTAAATCACACAGTCTCTCAAAATCCTGTAAATACCCATCAATCTCATCCTTCTCCTCGCAAAACATTTTAAAGGCATGATAGGGAATTTTGGGTTTTACCTGGTTGTAGAGTGACCCAGTAGTGGATTCTGCTCGAGACTGTGTATACTGCGGACTGTGTGCCATCACGTACTCCTGCACATTCGCCATTACCATATGCAGCATGGCATCTGATATAGGCTGTGGCAAAAATTCCAGCCTGGTCCTCATTTCTCTCTGGTAGAGGGTTTCTTCCATGGCTGCTGGTGGTGTAGCGCTGCGGGCTCTGTCTCCCTCCATCAGCTCGGCAGTTAGTACAGCTTTGGATTTGTTGCTGGCTACCTTACCCCTGGCTTCTAGCAGTTCCTTTAATGTCTGCCGCTTTAGCCTAGAATAATCCGTCTCCATTTACATCGGTAGTTCACATTGCACGAATTGCGCTTATCGGCTGTAAGGTTGGATCCCGTCGCTTGCCACCAAATGTAGCGGAGAGCAATATTAAACTCCACGATCTCCGCTGGTAACCAGGGTAAATCCACAGTCAGCATTGACAAGTAAGGCAATGTCCCAAATCTCCCTCAGTAACCAGACGACACACAGCTCTGAGAGTCAACTGACTTTTTATTCACAGGCTTCCATATTTATAGAATTCCCCATGCAAGGGGTTTCCAAGCAGCCAAATAGATTTAACAGGGGTAATACAGGGAGGACCAGATGGGGAACTTAACAGTTTGGATAATTCTCCCATCAGGCATTGCTGCACAAGGGAAAAGTCGGTTGATAGCTGGGGTCTGGGGTTATGTGTTGTGGGAGTTCGGTTTAAAACTGCCGAACACTGATTGGGCAACATAAAACTAAGTACTGAATGCTAGTGGCTTACGGCTGCCAGCATATGAATTACTATGCCCACATAAGACCCAGCAGAATACATAGCATATAATACAGACAACCTTTTGACATGTAACGTCCAGCGTTCCAGAAGTGGCTAGGTTTGCCACATTCCCTACACCTCGTTCCGAGGTAAGTATTTCATAATCAGCTAATATGCGGTGCATATTAGCTGATTATGGCTTTTCCTTTGCAGGTCTAAAAAAAAGCACAGGTCCTTATTTTACCCTGAACGTTTTATTCTTCTGCCAGTCTTTGAATATGTTACCCTACCTATCCCCCCCCCCCCCCCCCCCCCACACACACACACACACACAACTAAAATGCAGCTGCTTTATGAAAAATTACACTAATTTTACCAGTACATACTGAATATCAAACTTTGTCTTCTCATGACTTTCAGCTTATGGAAAGCACAAATGGATTGATTTTTCAAATCAGGTTCCTTCTTCTCATTACCTTCCTGATCAATTATTTCCAGAATTAATCTCCTTCCACAACTGACAGTATTCCCTTAGGATGGCATTGCTGGCACATTGGCTCTTTGCTGCCGTTTCCATAGCAGTCGGGCCCCACACATTGACAGCAGCCATTATGGAACCAACGGTACCTTGAAGAGCCGGTAACTTCACAGGACTCCTGGCAACGTCTCATATTCATACAAGGCTTAAAATACATCACTGTGCAAATGGCAGATACATTCACCGTAGATGGGGAAGGTAATGCTAAAGCAGATAAAAAATGTATTAATAAAGGGAACTAATCCATGCCAATACAACATGTATAATATTTAATGTGCATTTTATTCCAAAACACATATAGCTGCAGTTTTTGTCAAACCAATTTCTTGACAATACAGCATCATGTTATGCCACACAATTAGATACTGAGGGAGACATTTATTAAAACTTTCTACTTGTTTGCAGTTGAATAAAAATATATACTAGCCAGGTAACCAGGTGAAAAAAGGGGGATGAAAGAATAAAAAAGAAAACGAATGCAGTCACCACATTCAACAATTGGAAAGCTGTGATATATGTGCTTATTACGTTTTACAAAGTATTTTTAGTCATGACTCAGATTTTTACATGCTAATGCCGCATACACCCGATCAGAATTTCCGACAAGAAAAGTTCAATGTGAGCTTTTGTTTGGAAATTCCGACCGTGTGTAGGCCCCATCGGACATTTTCTGTAAAAATTTGAAAAAAGGTTCTCAAATTTTCCTATGGAAAAAGTTCTTGTCGGAAATTCCGAACGTCTATATGCAACTTCGGCGCACATAAAAAATGCATGCTTTAAATCATTGGACTTCATTTTTCTCGGCTCGTCGTAGTGTTGTACGTCACTGCGTTCTTGGCTGTCGGAATTTCCGACCACATTTGTGTGTATGCAACACAAATTTGAACCAAAATTTCATCCGAAAAAAAATCCACGGTTTTCTTGTTGGAAATTCCGATCTTGTGTAAGCGGCATTACTCTTTCATATGTTAGTGTATTAAACATAGCAATTTATAGGTTACCCACTAGAGGGCATAAACACCCAGTTGTGAACACTCATCTCCGCTTGTTAAAACGCAACTTCACTCAAAAGGGGAAGCTCTGCTTCTTTCCATCCTCCCCCCTTCATCTTAAAGGGTTGAGACAAACCATTTACTACTGGCAGGGGTGCTTAGAGTGATCAGCTTTTATTTATTAATCTGAAACCTTTATTCCGGATAAAAACTGTTTGATGTAACTATTTATAAAGTATTAGCTAGAGTTCAGCTTCAAGTTGTTAGTATATGTAAATCTGCTAGACCAGAAAAGGTAAAGAACATTTGACCAATAGAGAAAATAGCCTAATGCCACGTACACACGATCAAATTCTTAGTCGGAAAAACCTTGGATGGTTTTTCCGAAGAAATTCCGCTCAAGCTTTGCTTGCATACACACGGTCACACAAAAGTTTTCTGAACTTTCATCCGTCAAGAACGCGGTGATGTACAACACTATGATAAGCTTAGAAAATTAAGTTCAATGCTTCCGAGCATGTGTCGAATTGTTTCCGAGCATGCGTCGGAATTTTGCGCATCTAAATTGCGATCAGATTTTGCGATAGGAATTTTTTTTCCGTCTAAAAAAATTGAGAAAAAGTTCTCAATTTTTTGTTGGCGAAAATTCAGACAGCAAAAGTTCGATGGAGCATACACACGGTCGGAATTTCCGTTCAAAAGCTCACATCAGACTTTTTCTGTCAGAATTTCTGATCGTGTGTACAGGGCATAACACTAGAGGTTAAAAAATGTAAGCAGAAGAGGAAATAATGAGAGATATCTTGGTTAAAGTGTCACTAAACCCACATAATAAAAAAAAAACTATCAATAAATGGTGTATTACATGCTGTTCATACTCACTCAGTCACTATGAGATTTGTTTTCTGTATCCTGCAAAAACCTGGTTGATTCTGCTGCGCTCTATTTCCACCTTCTGTTCATGTCCCCAATTTAGGTAGGCATTTTGCAGCTGTAGTGGCAAATCTGCACATGCTCAGTTTTCAGTGAGTTTCTATGCTCAGCATTTCCTCCATGTGACTACAGAGTGAGGCGCCGTACACACGGCCGAGGTTCTCGCTGAAAATCAGCGAGAACCTCGCTGGAATGCACATTCCAGCGAGGACCTCGGCCGTTTGTACGGTCTCAGTGAGCTTCCCGTCGGGAAGCCCGTCGAGCCGAAATAGAGAGCACGCTCTCTATTTCCTCGACGGCCCGCCTGGAAGAATGGCTGGTTGCCATTCCCGACGGGCGGGTCGCCGAATTCGACGGCCGGGAGAGAACCTCGACGGGCGGAACGATGTGTTCTGCCCGTCGAGGTTCTCTGCCGTGTGTACGCGGCCTCACACATGTGAGTTTTTACACAGTGGTAAATGACAGCCCGCTCCCTGTCTCCTCCTCCTCCTCCATGCACACTAACCAGCTAAACACAATGGGGGGCAGGATATTGACAGATGGAGGCTTCACCTCCCTGTTATTCTAAGACATGGACTGGAGGGGTGTGACACAGCATCTGCCCACACCATGTTATTGCCAAAAATACTTTATTTAAAATATATATTTGTATGATGGTTTAACAGTTCATTGATATTATTTATTTTTACTCTGTATTCCAAAGGCTGCTTTTTTTTTTAACATGTGACCAGCAGCAGAGGACTAGAAGCTCCTCCTGCTTATGTTTCCCTACAGACAGTCTGGAAAAGATGTGGGCCATGTGACAGCTGTATATCGATTAGTAAACAGGTACTTAGATGTTTTAATATATTATAATATTTACAGTGCCGTCATCCGTATACAGAAATAGAAGAGATAATGGGGCTGATTTACCAAGCCTGTGCGCCAAGACTCATGGTGCACAAGCAGGAGTAAACCTGTTTTTGAGATTTACAAAAGAAACACGCTGCCAGTGCAGCGTGTTTCCTCATTTACTAAAGTGCCTAATGCGCCCAGGAGAGGGCGCACAGCACGCCAGTACAGAGCTGGCGTGCGGCATTTAGTAATGTAAACATCGGGGATTCGGGCGGGAGTTTATGAGGGGAGGGAGGGGGGTGATGCAGGGGAAGTGTAGTGACATGTGTTTAAACTTGTGTGGCGGGCCGATTTGAAAGGGAAAGTGACTTTTGGGACCCGATCCCCGTGCCCTTGCAAAGTACGCTAGAACCTCGGAAGGTTCACTTGCATACTGGGCATGCGCAGAGGGAAAAATCGGAGCTTACCGCGCGCCTCTTCAGTACGCCGGGAAATCCTTGGTAAATACCAGGCGGCGTAGCAGTGTTTGCACTGCCTGGAGCGGCGCACGGCAAGCTCCGAGCTGTTCTCGGGCTGCGCTGACACTGAAGGGGAACTCCGCGCCAAATTTCAAATGTGAAACCGGCGCGGCTTCCCCCCCAGGGGTACAATAGGCTCTCCGGCTTGGTCCGGAACGTGAGGGGTTAACCCACGCCAAAATCGGCGTGGGGTTCCCCCCCAGATCCGTACCAAGCCCTCATCCCAGGCATGCAGTCTGGCCGGACAGGAATGGGGGTGGGGACGAGCGAGCGGCCCCCCCCCTCCTGAGCCGTACCAGACCACATGCCCTCGACATGGGGGAGTGTGTGCTTTGGGGGAGGGGGGCGCTGCCCCCCCACCCCAAAGCACTCTTGTCCCCATGTCGATCGGGACAAGAGCCTCTTCCCGACAACCCTAGCCATTGGTTGTCGGGGTATGCGGGCGGGAGCCAATCAGAATCTGGGAGCCCCGTTTAATAAGGTGGCCCCCAGATTTCGGGCCCCCACCCTATGTGAATGAGTATGGGGTACATCGTACCCCTACCCATTCACCTGGTGAACGTGGTTTTAACTTTGAGGGTCTTCTGCCGCCGCCCCCTTCGAATTTTTCGGCCTGGACGGGGGTCGCACATCCCATCCAGGACTTGGACGTGGCGGGCTTCTCGTCGCTCTCTTCTGCCGCTGCCCCCTTCACCACGAAGCTCCGTGCTTGTTTGATGAGGGCAGCGGGCTTCCGTCGTCTTCTCCGGGGCGAGGGTCGTACATCCCACCCCGGATTTCGTCGCCGGCTTCTGCCTGGCTCCTACTAGGGGCCAGGGCTTCTTTTGCCGTCTTCCGCCGGAGGGCGCCACTCTCCGGGCTTCTCGTCGTTGTCTTCCGCCGCGGGGGCCAGGCCTTCTTCTTTGCCGCCCCCTTCGAATTTTTCGGCCTGGACGGGGGTCGCACATCCCATCCAGGACTTGGACGTGGCGGGCTTCTCGTCGCCGTCTTCTGCCGCTGCCCCCTTCACCACGAAGCTCCGTGCTTGTTTGATGAGGGCAGCGGGCTTCCGTCGTCTTCTCCGGGGCGAGGGTCGTACATCCCACCCCGGATTTCGTCGCCGTCTTCTGCCTGGCTCCAGACAGGAGCCAGGGCTTCTCGTCGCAGTCTTCCGCCGCGGGGTGACACTCGCGGGCTTCTTCTTCCATTCGATGTTGACACGGCGAGGTCCGGCGCTGAAATGCCTTCTGAGCGGCGGGCAAGGACTTATATTGGCATTGGGCGTGGGCGTGGTTATGCCAACACGTGACCTTAACCCATGTGACAGTGATGTGACGTGACATCACTGTCACATGGGTTAAGGTCACATGTTGGCATAACCACGCCCACGCCCAATGCCAATATAAGTCCTTGCCCGCCGCTCAGAAGGCATTTCAGCGCCGGACCTCGCCGTGTCAACATCGAATGGAAGAAGAAGCCCGCGAGTGTCACCCCGCGGCGGAAGACTGCGACGAGAAGCCCTGGCTGCCCTGTCTGGAGCCAGGCAGAAGCCGGCGACGAAATCCGGGGTGGGAAGTACGACCCTCGCCCCGGAGAAGACGACGGAAGCCCGCTGCCCTCATCAAACAAGCACGGAGCTTCGTGGTGAAGGGGGCAGCGGCAGAAGACGGCGACGAGAAGCCCGCCACGTCCAAGTCCTGGATGGGATGTGCGACCCCCGTCCAGGCCGAAAAATTCGAAGGGGGCGGCAAAGAAGAAGGCCTGGCCCCCGCGGCGGAAGACAACGTCGAGAAGCCCGGAGAGTGGCGCCCTCCGGCGGAAGACGGCGAAAGAAGCCCTGGCCTCGGGAGGAGCCAGGCAGAAGCGGAGGAGCCCGAGGTGGGGCGACACCCCCGTTGTTCTCCGCTGTTTTCGGCCGGCCCCCCCCGGATGTAAAAGAGCTTCATTTTGGAGTGGGGGCACAGTCGAGCATGGCGGAGAGCATGGGTGGGTGTTTCCCCCCCCCGGCAGAAGACGGCTAGAAGACCGAGGAGTGGCGACGCCCCCGTTGTTCTCCGCCATTTCCGCCGGCCCCCCCCGGATGTAAAAGAGCTTGATTTGGGGTAGGGGGCCTGGCCGAACATGGCGGAGAGCATCGGTGGGTGTCTCTCTCCCCGGCGGAAGGCGGCGGCGAAGACCGGGGGGGGGGTAGGTGTACCCCCCCGGCGGAAGGCGAAGACCGAGGAGGGGTTTCGCCCTCGTTGTTCTCCGCCATTTCCGCCGGCCCCCCCCGGATGTAAAAGAGCTTGATTTGGGGTAGGGGGCCTGGCCGAACATGGCCGAGAGCATCGGTGGGTGTCCCCCCCCCGGCGGAAGGCGGCGGCGAAGACCGGTGCGGGGCTGGAGCCCCCCCGGCAGAAAACGTCTGGAAGACCGAGGGGCTCCGCCCCCGTTGTTCTCTGCTTTTTTCGGCCGGCCCCCCCCGATGTGAAAGAGCTTATTTTGGGGTGGGGGCCTGGCTGGACATGGCGGAGAGCATCGGTGGGTGTCCCCCCCCGGCAGAAGACGGCGAAGCCCGGGGCCCAATGGGCTGGTGGTGGGGGGTCCCGGCAGAAGACCCCCGGAGCTGACTAATAAATTATTTTTTTCTGTGTGTTTTTTTTGGTGTTTACACTTTTCCACCCGGTGAATGGGTAGGGGTACGATGTACCCCATACTCATTCACATAGGGTGGGTGGCCAGAATCTGGGGGCCCCCTTAATATAGGGGGCTCTCAGATTCTGATAAGCCCCCCGCCCGCATACCCCGACAACCAACGGCCAGGGTTGTCGGGAAGAGGCTCTTGTCCCTATCGACATGGGGACAAGAGTGCTTTGGGGTGGGGGGGCAGTGCCCCCTCCCCCACAGCACACACTCCCCCATGTCGAGGGCATGTGGTCTGGTACGGCTCAGGAGGGGGGGGGGCGCTCGCTCGTCCCCACCCCCATTCCTGTCCGGCCAGACTGCGTGCCTGGGAGAAGGGTTTGGTCTGGATCTGAGGGGGAACCCCACGCCGTTTTTTGGCGTGGGTTTAACCCCTTATGTTCCAGATCAAATCTAAGAGCCTGTTGTGCACCTGAAGGGGGACCCCCACGCCGTTTTTTTTTTTATAATTTGGGGTGGAGTTCCCCTTTATCCCGGTCCTGTCAGGGGGGGGGGGGGAATGCTTGCTCGTCTGTCCCTACAATGTATGAACAGCGATCTGTCATTTCCCCTACACAGTCCCACCCCCTTTACAGTTAGAACACACCCAGGTAACATATTCAACCCCTTCCGCGCCCCTAGTGTTAACCCCTTCCCTGCCAGTGTCATTTTTATAGTAAGCAATGCATTTCTATACCATTGCTCGCTACAAAAATGCCAAATCTCACAAAAATGTGTCCGCCACAATGTCGCATTAGCCAGAAAAAACAATGATAGCCACCATTACTAGTAAAACAAAAAATTATTCCAAAAAAAACCCATAAAACCAACCCCTACTTAGAACTTTTGCCCAAACCAATCAAACGCTTATTGTGATTTTTTGCAACCAAAAAGATGTCCAAGAATACTTATCGGCCTAAACTGAGGGCAAACATTTTTTGAATATATTTTGGGGGAGATTTATTATAGCAAACAGTAAAAAAGATGTTTTTTTAGTTACCAAATTGTCGCTATATTTTGGGTCAAGCAAAAATAAGAAAAAACGCAGAGGTGATCAAATACCACCAACAAAAAAAAAAAAAAAATTTTTTTAGGGGGGGGGGGGGGGAGGATGAGGACGCCAAATTTTTTTGGGGGCCACGTCGCACAACCACGCAATTGTCAGTCAAAATGACGCAGTGTTGAAATGCAAAAAATGGCCCCGTCAGTGACCAGTAATATGCTCTGGGGCTCAAGTGGTTACAAATTAAGAAATTAAAGTTACAAATTAAAGTTAGCCCAATTTATGGCCATAATGTGAAAGATGATGTTACACCGAGTAAATAGATACCCAACATGTTACACTTTAATATTGCACACACTCATGGAATGGCGCCAAACTTCAGTACTTGAAAATACCCATAGGCAACGCTTTTTTATGTGTTTCAGGTTACCAGTTTAGATTTACAGAGGAGGTCTAGTGCTAAAAGTATTGCTCTCGCTCTAACGTACGCTATGATACCTCACATGTGGGGTTTGAACGGGGGTTCAATATGTGGGCGGGGCTTACACATTTAAAGCCCGCCCCCACATATGGAAACATTCTTCAAACCACACATGTGAGGTATCATAGCGTGCGTAACAGCAAGAGGAATATTTATAGCACTAGACCTCATCTGTAAATCTAAACTGGTAACCGGAAACAATAAAAATGCTGCTTGTTCGCTTCTGACTGCGAGCTACTAGGGACAGGGGCTTTTAAATTATTACTATTTAGGTTTGTTACGTAAAAATTCTATAAGACCTCCCGTTCAGCTTGTAAAGCATCACTTCATGGGGACCAAAAAAAAATTTAACACCTCTAATGCTTTCATCCGCCATTGCAGATTTGATTCTGGTACTGCATTTCGAGTGAACTGGGCATGCTCGAACAGTTAGAAAAAGAAGTTGGAAGTTTCATCCTGAAAATGACTTGCATCTTTCTGAGCATGCTCAGAAAGCTGTTTTTTTGGCTTAGTAATTTAAGGACATCCTTAACAGGTGTAAGCAGTTACAAGTGCACACAAACTAGAGGCTGACATTTCTTCATGTGTTTCCAATTGGTTCATTAGCACACATGTTATAAAAAGCGTGGATACTGCACGTGTCAGCTGCCCCTCAGAGGGGGCAGATTTGCTGGCTGGAAGGAATGGCGGAGTGAAACAGAGATGTTTTGGAGCAAGTTTTGTATTTTTTGATGTTTTCTCTGCTACATAATTTTGCTAAATGTTTCTCAAGATGTTAATGACTAATGTTTTAATCCTGTGGGTCTATCCTGTTATTTCAAAAGCATGATTTATTTTCCAATGACTGTGAAATAAACGTTGGTCTTTTTTGTTTTTAGGTGTTTTTATATATTTTTGGTGTGTTTATTTGTAATTTTTTGTTTTGCTTTCCTTGTTTTGTGGACCAATAAAATTACTTTCAAATTTTGAAGTTTGTTTTGTGATATTTTTTTCCTGCTATGGATTTCAACCGCTGCAGCTGAACTAGTTTGGGCCTAAACCATCAAGTGTGATTTGTCTCTAAGCTCTTTCCTGGTGTGTATGCATGAAATGTTTAGTCACCAGAAAAGGAAGGACAAAGCGGTAAGTATTGTTTCCTAGAACTGATGTCCAGACTGACTTTTTAAAGCACATGTGCAAGATGTAGGAAAAGCTGCAAACAGGGCCTGTTGGAGGGGGGTGGGGGGGGGTGTGGTGTATTGGTGGACAGGCTTGAAGTGCTGATTTACAGCGCTGTGCTTGAAACTAGCACAAGACAATCCTATTCTAATTGTGGGTTGTTTGAGGGAAGCCAATTGAGTGTTAGAACCCCTGCTAGTGTTTTTAGGTTGGGCTTTGTGTCCCTTTTCCTAAAATTGGCTTCACTTCCTGTCACACAGCTGAACAGGAAGTGAGGTTAAAACCCTACCAATGGTCTTTTCTTCGGGGCACAGGTCAATCTAACTAGTGTCACCATTAAGCAAATTGCACTGCAGTGTACACCCCAAATGATTAGTTTTTTTGGGGTTTAGTAAAGGCAAAGCCGCTCTGCAGTAGAAGCGTAGGCAATGAAAATCAGAAGGGAAGCACTGATGGTTTTTACTTCCAATCCCGCCAAGTTTTGAGTTTTCTTCCTTGCTTGTCCACTTGTAGTGCAAAGTGGATTTGCCTTTAGTAAATGGACCCCAAAGTCCAAGATTCCTACTAATTTGGGGTGTACACAGCAAAATGCCATTTCCAAAATGGGAAACTATTTATATTGATCTGTGTGTCCCCAACAAAACATTACTCAGGTGTTTCCCTCACTTCCTGTTTGGCTGTGTGGCAGGAAGTGAATGAATTAAGTAGAAAGTGACAACATTTGTGAGGTGTCTTTACCCTATCAGGGGTGCAGGCATCCCCAAAACAAACAAGAAAATAGTTGATTTAACATTGGGTGGTGTTTGTGGGGGTCCCTAACACACATTCATACATATTAGCAACGCTGGATCCTGGCCTATTGGCATGGTTATATTTTCTTAAGCCTCTCAATAAAATGATCTGAAATTTGGGGTTAAACTGGAACAATAATCATCACTTTTATTTTTTGGATTTCTTTCATTTTGGATAGAGTTGGTGGGGGGGGGGTTAGAAGCTCTGTCAGTTTATTTTGTATTATCCCTGTCCGTTTGGGGAGATTGGCCTTCACTTCCTGCCCCATAGCCAAACAGGAAGTGATCGAAAAACTAGGCAAATTAAGGGTCCCCCCCCACAGAACTTGTGTGTGTCCCCTGAAAATTCCTGGGTGGGTCATAAAAAAACAGGGTGTGGCCTTGACAGGAAGGGTGGGTCATTTTTCTATTAGGGGGGTGCCAAAATTTGGTCAGGCCTAGGGAAGCACAAAACCTAAATATCCTACTGCATATTAGGGCTTATTTAGACAGGATCCAATTTACAGCATGTTTTTAGATTGTGGGAGGAAACCCGCACAGGGAGAACATGCAAACTCCAGGCAGATAGTGTCACGGGCGGGATTCGAACCAGCAACCCTTTTGCTGCTAGGTGAACATGCTACACACTACGCTACTGTGCTGAACGAACATGATTGCAGCTGAAAGCATGAGATGTTTTTTTTTTTACCAATTCCATGCTTTCCAGCCTGGAGGACAGATGTGGGGTCTAATTGACCCCGCCTTTCTCTATAAAGAGGACCTGTCACACACTAGTCCTATTACAAGGGATGTTTACATTCCTTGTAATAGGAAGAAAAGTGAAAAATAATACAAAAAAGGGACAAACAAGTGCAAAAATGAAAATATTAAGTTAAAAAATAAAATAACAAAGGAATTTAAATGCTCCTGTCCCTAGTAGCTCGCACTCAGAAGCGAACACGCATGCAAGTCCCACCCACATATGTAAACATCCTTCAAACCCCACATGTGAGGTATCATAGCGTGCGTTAGAGCGAGAGCAATAATTTTAGCACTAGACCTCCTCTGTAACTCAAAAGTGGTAACCTGAGAAAAAAAGTCAAGCGTTGCCTATGGAGATTTTTAATAACGAAGTTTAGCGCCATTCCATGAGTGTGCGCAATATGAAAGCGTGACAAGTTAGGTATCTATTTACTCGATGTAACATCATCTTTTACCTTATCCCTAAAAATTGGGCTAGCTTTACTGCTTTCTTATTTTGTCATTCATGAAACAGGTTTTTTTTGAAAGCCAAAAAAAAAAAAAAACGTTTGAAAATTTTTGGCGTTTGCAAATACTGTTGGAAAATACTTGGAAATGTGTCCGAAAAAATGGCCGCCACTTTATTCCCTAGGGTGTTTGTTAAGGGTTATGATTCTGTCTGGAAACAGGTTTTTACCAAAAGCGTTGCAATTGTTTTGCAAGGAAATGTGGTGTTTATGTATTATAGGCCTGCAATTCTTAGTAAGTACTTACTTAAATCTATCTAAACAAGAGTCTAATAGGCATCCGGGTATTATTTTTTTTTTTTTTTTATTAAAAATTATAATATAATTAATTATTAAAAAAAATATAACTAATATAATTATAGAAAATTATTCAAATGTAATCAAATCAAAATCACTGAAATTTGCTCAGTTGCAGAATTTTTGCTGTCATAATTTTTTTTTTTTTTATGACGAATTTCACAGATCGCTATCGCTAAATTCTGCAAGTGATTATAATTTATTATCGCTGTTTTTTAGCTGCTCTAAAACAATTTTTAAAGGGACACTTTTGGTTGCTATGGCAATCTACATTTGCAGAGAAAGAAAAGTTTTTATTATATAAAATGAATGCAGGGCACCACTAGGGACATGGGGGGGTGTGTTTTTTACATACAGTACTGTAATCTATAAGATTACATTGTACTGTATGTATAGTGTTTGTTTACATTTTTGAATTTTTCTCCGTCCCCGTGCGTCGTAAGTCGCAAACGGATATGTGTGAATCGAGCGAGCACCCGCGCTCACACAGCGGGGATGCATCGCTGGATCCAGGAAGAAGGTAAGTAAACAGTCATGGATTCTGCGAGGCGAGCCCGTGTCTGACACGGGATCAACGATAGTAGCTGCAAATTTTTGTGTCACGGGAACAAGAAGGTTAATAAAATATATATAATGTTTGGGGGTCCTGAGTAAGTTTCAAGGAAGAAAATATAATTGTTACATGAAGGAGAGAAGTGCCAGAATAGGCGCGGTATGGAAGTGGTTAAAGTGCAACAATAAAAGTGAAAAATTCCTTGAAATTTCGTACCATGGGGGGGGGGGAGGCAATTAGGGGCGCCATCAGGAATTATGGGGCCCCTTACACAGCTTCAGGCATGGGCCCCCTGGAGCAGAGAATAGGGGGGGGGGGTGCCGCCTGATATTAAGAAGGGGGGGGGCTGCCGCAATTTGATAAGCGGGGGGTTCCTTTACTAAAAAATACATATAGAAAAATATATATTAAAAAGGGTGGTAGCCATCCGGGGGCCCTGGGGACCACTGGGCCCTTTAATAAAAATAAACCTCTGGGCTCTTTAATGAAAAATAAATTACAATATCTATATATATATATCTACATATATAAAATAATAAAAAAGGGGGTTGCCTTGGGAGCTCTGGGCCCTTTAATAAAAAATAAAAACTACCAAAAATCTAAAAAAAAAATAACATGGGGTGGGAGCTGCGGTGGCTCAACGTGAATGGCACTGCGCTGACAAACTGTTCACCTCTGCAGCCAAGGGTTCGGATCCCGGTCTCGGCTACATGTGAATTGAGTTTGGTGGTGTCAGCCCAGCTCCCGGTGGGTGTGCTATGCAAGGTACGCCTGTGCTTAGTACGCCCACCCCCCCCCCCCAAAAAACACCACACTTGCACGCACTTTGGCCATGAGGTCTCCTAAAATAAAGGGAGGCGAAGGACCTACAGGGCTGGCTGGGTGGGCTACACTCCCTCATAGGGGGAGTCCCTCTGTCCCATCGGGCTCCCAAGTGTAGCAGGTGGGGTGAGTGGGAGGCCCCCCTCACACCCACCATTGCCACCGGGGGCATGGAGAAGGATGGCGATTGCAAGTCCAGCTCCTCTCTCTCGACTTCACGCACAAAATACACTTTAAAAAAGAAATTAAAGTAAAAAGTAACAAACCTGGGGAAAATGTTTATAACATTTTTAGAAGCAAAAAGGTGGGGCCCTCTGGGAGCTTTCATAATTATATTATATATATATGTTAAAAAAATAACCAAAAAATATATAATTTTTTTTGTTTTGTTTTTTTTTTAAAGGTGGGGGGTTGTCATCTGGAGCCCTGGGGATCTCCGGGCCACTGGGGACCTCCAGACCCCTAAAACAAAACATTGGCCCTTTAATAACAAAAAATATGGGGGGTTGCCACCCGGGGCCCTGGGGGCCTCTGGGCCCCTGGGGACCTCCAGACTGCTAAAAAATATTAAATTCCAAAAATTGGCCCTTTAATAAAAAATCCTACAAAAACCAACTACCAAATATATATACAAAAAAAAAAAGAGGGGGGTTACCATCTGGGGCGCTGGGGGGCCTCCAGGCATCTGGGCACCTCCGGACCCCCGGGCCCCTTACAGGTGTACAGGGCCGCCATCATGGAATTTTGGGGCCCCTTACACAGCTTCAGGCATGGGCCCCCTGGAGCAGAGAACGGGGGGGGGGGGTGCTGCCGCATGAAATTGAGAAGCGGGGGGGGGGGGGGTGGTGCCGCAAATTGAGGAGCGGGGGGGCCCTTTACAAAAATTTTGACAGAAATAAGAAATAAAGAAAAATATATATAAAAAAGGGGGGGTAGCCATCCGGGGCCCTGGGGACCTCTGTGCTCTTTATAAAATAAAAATAAAAAAGAGAGAAAATACATATATATATATTTTTTTAATATAACATTTATCAAAAAAAAATTAAAAAAACAAGGGGGTAGCCTTCCAGGGCCCTGGGGACCTCTGGGCCCTTTCCTTAAAAAAAAAAAAACAAATATATTAAAAAAATATATATTTTTTTTTAAATATATATATTTTATTTAAAAAAAAGGGCTTGCCATCTGGGGCCCTTAGTGGCCTCCGGGCCCCTGGGGACCTTCGGAGCCCTTAAAAAAAAAAAAAAAAAAAAAAGGTTTTTTTTGTTTTAGGGTGGTTCCCATCCGGGCCCCTGGGGGCCCCTGGGGACCCCCGGGCGGTGTAATGCCTGTACCCCCCTAATGGCGGCCCTGCAGGTGTACTGCCTGTACCCCCCTGATGGCGGCCCTGGGTGTAATGTCAGCATGTGAAAAATGACATTCTGAAGGAAAAAAGCCATTTAAAACTGACTCGCGGCTATAATGAATTGTCAGCTCTGGAAATTGCAGGAGAATTCATTCATTAAAAACACCAAAAAAAAGCGTGGGGGTCCCCCCAAATTCAATAACCAGACCCTTTAGGTCTGGTATGGATATTAAGGGGAACCCCGCCATCAATTTAAAAAAAAAATGACGTGGGGTTCCCCCCAAATATCCATAACCAGACCCTTCAGGTCTGGTGTGGAATTTAAGGGGAACTCCACTCCAAATTAAAAAAAAAATGGCGTGGAGTCCCCCCTAAAATCCACACCAGACCCCTTATCCGAGCACGTTGACCTGGCCGGCCGCAGAAAAGAGGGGGGGACAGAGCGCGGCCCCCCCCCTCTCCTGAACCGCACCAGGCCACATGCCCTCAACATTGGGAGGGTGTTTTGGGGTGCCCCCCAAAACACCTTGTCCCCATGTTGATGAGGACAAGGGTCTCTTCCCCACAACCCTTGCCCGGTGGTTGTGGGGGTCTGCGGGCAGGAGGCTTATCGAAATCTGGAAGACCCCTTTAACAAAGGGGCCCCCCAGATCCCGGCCCCCCCCTGTGTGAAATGGTAATGGGGTACCTTGTACCTCTACCATTTCAGGAGTAAAAAAAATGTAAAGGGTTAAAAACGACAAGAGCAAGTCCTTTATTATCTTCTTTCTTCTTTCCTTCGGGTTTCTTCTTCCTCCTCCTTCTTCTTCCTCTGCTTCTGTCTTGGGTCTTCTATTCCCGCATCTTGCCCGGCGTGTTCTTCCATCTTCTGTTCCTCCCGCTGTCCTTCTCTTCTCCTTCTTGTTTTTCGCCGGAGGCGCCGCTTCCAATTGAAATCCCCGCTGTCTGCCGGACCACGCCCCCCCCTCTGACGCCACGGGCAAGCTCTTAGGAGTGTGCTGCAAGTGCGTCAGAGGGGGGCGTGGTCACAAGTGAGAGGGCGGGCAATTCAATTTGAAGCTCGTGCGCGGCTTTTTCTTTGCCAGAGTCGCCGCTTCCAATTGAATTGCCCGCTTTCTGGAACATGTGACCACGCCCCCCTCTGACGCACTGGCACCACACGGGGACTTTCCTAAGAGCTTGCCCGTGGCGTCAGAGGGGGGGGCGTGGTCCGGCAGACAGCGGGGATTTCAATTGGAAGCGGCCGCTCCGGCGAAGAAGAACAAGAAGAAGATGCGGACGAGAAGGACAGCGGAAGAAGATGGAAGAACACGCCGGGCAAGATGCGGGAATAGAAGACCCAAGACAGAAGCAGAGGAAGAAGAAGGAGGAGGAAGAAGAAACCCGAAGGAAAGAAGAAAGAAGATAATAAAGGACTTGTCAAAAACCGGCTCTTGTCTTTTTTAACCCTTTACATTTTTTTTACTCGTGAAATGGTAGAGGTACAAGGTACCCCATTACCATTTCACACAGGGGGGGGGCCGGGATCTGGGGGGCCCCTTTGTTAAAGGGGTCTTCCAGATTTCGATAAGCCTCCTGCCCGCAGACCCCCACAACCACCGGGCAAGGGTTGTGGGGAAGAGACCCTTGTCCTCATCAACATGGGGACAAGGTGTTTTGGGGGGCACCCCAAAACACCCTCCCAATGTTGAGGGCATGTGGCCTGGTGCGGTTCAGGAGAGGGGGGGGGCCGCGCTCTGTCCCCCCCTCTTTTCTGCGGCCGGCCAGGTCAACGTGCTCGGATAAGGGGTCTGGTGTGGATTTTAGGGGGGACTCCACGCCATTTTTTTTTTTAATTTGGGGTGGAGTTCCCCTTAAATTCCACACCAGACCTGAAGGGTCTGGTTATGGATATTTGGGGGGAACCCCACGTCTTTTTTTTTTTTAATTGACGGCGGGGTTCCCCTTAATATCCATATCAGACCTGAAGGGTCTGGTTATTGAATTTGGGGGGACCCCCACGTCATTTGAATAATTTTTGTTAAAATTCGTACCATGGGGGGGGGGGGGGGGATGTCAGCAGGTGAATAAAGCGCACTTTTCCTGTGGTTAGAAATATGTCTTTGCACAAAATGACATTCTGAAAAAAAAAAAAAAAAAAAAAGCCATTTAAAACTGACTCGCGGCTATAATGAATTGTCAGCTCCCGGAAATTGCAGGAGAATTCATTCATTAAAAACACCAAAAAAAAAGCGTGGGGGTCCCCCCAAATTCAATAACCAGACCCTTTAGGTCTGGTATGGATATTAAGGGGAACCCCGCCATCAATTTAAAAAAAAAATGACGTGGGGTTCCCCCCAAATATCCATAACCAGACCCTTCAGGTCTGGTGTGGAATTTAAGGGGAACTCCACCCCAAATTTAAAAAAAAATGGCGTGGAGTCCCCCCTAAAATCCACACCAGACCCCTTATCCGAGCACGTTGACCTGGCCGGCCGCAGAAAAGAGGGGGGGACAGAGCGCGGCCCCCCCCCCTCTCCTGAACCGCACCAGGCCACATGCCCTCAACATTGGGAGGGTGTTTTGGGGTGCCCCCCAAAACACCTTGTCCCCATGTTGATGAGGACAAGGGTCTCTTCCCCACAACCCTTGCCCGGTGGTTGTGGGGGTCTGCGGGCAGGAGGCTTATCGAAATCTGGAAGACCCCTTTAACAAAGGGGCCCCCCAGATCCCGGCCCCCCCCCTGTGTGAAATGGTAATGGGGTACCTTGTACCTCTACCATTTCACGAGTAAAAAAAATGTAAAGGGTTAAAAAAGACAAGAGCCGGTTTTTGACAAGTCCTTTATTATCTTCTTTCTTCTTTCCTTCGGGTTTCTTCTTCCTCCTCTTCTTCTTCCTCTGCTTCTGTCTTGGGTCTTCTATTCCCGCATCTTGCCCGGCGTGTTCTTCCATCTTCTTCCGCTGTCCTTCTCGTCCGCATCTTCTTCTCCTTCTTCTTCTTCGCCGGAGGCGCCGCTTCCAATTGAAATCCCCGCTGTCTGCCGGACCACGCCCCCCCCTCTGACGCCACGGGCAAGCTCTTAGGAGTGTGGTGCCAGTGCGTCAGAGGGGGGCGTGGTCACATGTGAGAGGGCGGGCAATTCAATTGAAGCTCGTGCGCGGCTTTTTCTTTGCCAGAGTCGCCGCTTCCAATTGAATTGCCCGCTTTCTGGACATGTGACCACGCCCCCCTCTGACGCACAGGCACCACACGGGGACTTTCCTAAGAGCTTGCCCGTGGCGTCAGAGGGGGGGCGTGGTCCGGCAGACAGCGGGGATTTCAATTGGAAGCGGCCGCTCCGGCGAAGAAGAAGAAGGAGAAGAAGATGCGGACGAGAAGGACAGCGGAAGAAGATGGAAGAACACGCCGGGCAAGATGCGGGAATAGAAGACCCAAGACAGAAGCAGAGGAAGAAGAAGAGGAGGAAGAAGAAACCCGAAGGAAAGAAGAAAAGAAGATAATAAAGGACTTGTCAAAAACCGGCTCTTGTCTTTTTTTACACTGACACTTTTTTTTTCTCGTGAAATGGTAGAGGTACAAGGTACCCCATTACCATTTCACACAGGGGGGGGGCCGGGATCTGGGGGGCCCCTTTGTTAAAGGGGTCTTCCAGATTTCGATAAGCCTCCTGCCCGCAGACCCCCACAACCACCGGGCAAGGGTTGTGGGGAAGAGACCCTTGTCCTCATCAACATGGGGACAAGGTGTTTTGGGGGGCACCCCAAAACACCCTCCCAATGTTGAGGGCATGTGGCCTGGTGCGGTTCAGGAGAGGGGGGGGGCCGCGCTCTGTCCCCCCCTCTTTTCTGCGGCCGGCCAGGTCAACGTGCTCGGATAAGGGGTCTGGTGTGGATTTTAGGGGGGACTCCACGCCATTTTTTTTTTAATTTGGGGTGGAGTTCCCCTTAAATTCCACACCAGACCCGAAGGGTCTGGTTATGGATATTTGGGGGGAACCCCACGTCATTTTTTTTTTAAATTGACGGCGGGGTTCCCCTTAATATCCATACCAGACCTAAAGGGTCTGGTTATTGAATTTGGGGGGACCCCCACGCTTTATTATTTCGTTTTTTTAATGAATGAATTCTCCTGCAATTTCCAGGAGCTGACAATTCATTATAGCCGCGAGTCAGTTTTAAATGGCTTTTTTTTTTTTTTTTTTTTTTTTTCAGAATGTCATTTTGTGCAAAGACATATTTCTAACCACATGAAAAGTGCGCTTTATTCACCTGCTGACATCCCCCCCCCCATGGTACGAATTTTAAAATAATTATTCAAATGACGTGGGGGTCCCCCCAAATTCCATTACAGGCCCTTCAGGTCTGGTGTGGAATTTAAGGGGAACTCCACCCCAAATTTAAGAAAAATTGCGTGGAGTCCCCCCTAAAATCCACACCAGACCCCTTATCCGAGCACGTTGACCTGGCCGGCCGCAGAAAAGAGGGGGGGACAGAGCGCGGCCCCCCCCCTCTCCTGAACCGCACCAGGCCACATGCCCTCAACATTGGGAGGGTGTTTTGGGGTGCCCCCCAAAACACCTTGTCCCCATGTTGATGAGGACAAGGGTCTCTTCCCCACAACCCTTGCCCGGTGGTTGTGGGGGTCTGCGGGCAGGAGGCTTATCGAAATCTAGAAGACCCCTTTAACAAAGGGGCCCCCCAGATCCCGGCCCCCCCCTGTGTGAAATGGTAATGGGGTACCTTGTACCTCTACCATTTCACGAGTAAAAAAAAGTGTCAGTGTAAAAAAAGACAAGAGCCGGTTTTTGACAAGTCCTTTATTATCTTCTTTCTTCTTTCCTTCGGGTTTCTTCTTCCTCCTCCTTCTTCTTCCTCTGCTTCTGTCTTGGGTCTTCTATTCCCGCATCTTGCCCGGCGTGTTCTTCCATCTTCTTCCGCTGTCCTTCTCGTCCGCATCTTCTTCTTGTTCTTCTTCGCCGGAGGCGCCGCTTCCAATTGAAATCCCCGCTGTCTGCCGGACCACGCCCCCCTCTGACGCCACGGGCAAGCTCTTAGGAAAGTCCCCGTGTGGTGCCTGTGCGTCAGAGGGGGGCGTGGTCACATGTTCCAGAAAGCGGGCAATTCAATTGGAAGCGGCGACTCTGGCAAAGAAAAAGCCGCGCACAAGCTTCAAATTGAATTGCCCGCCCTCTCACTTGTGACCACGCCCCCCTCTGACGCACAGGCACCACACTCCTAAGAGCTTGCCCGTGGCGTCAGAGGGGGGGCGTGGTCCGGCAGACAGCGGGGATTTCAATTGGAAGCGGCGCCTCCGGCGAAGAAGAAGAAGGAGAAGAAGATGCGGACGAGAAGGACAGCGGAAGAAGATGGAAGAACACGCCGGGCAAGATGCGGGAATAGAAGACCCAAGACAGAAGCAGAGGAAGAAGAAGATGGAGGAAGAAGAAACCCGAAGGAAAGAAGAAAGAAGATAATAAAGGACTTGTCAAAAACCGGCTCTTGTAGTTTTTTAACCCTTTACATTTTTTTTACTCGTGAAATGGTAGAGGTACAAGGTACCCCATTACCATTTCACACAGGGGGGGGGCCGGGATCTGGGGGGCCCCTTTGTTAAAGGGGTCTTCCAGATTTCGATAAGCCTCCTGCCCGCAGACCCCCACAACCACCGGGCAAGGGTTGTGGGGAAGAGACCCTTGTCCTCATCAACATGGGGACAAGGTGTTTTGGGGGGCACCCCAAAACACCCTCCCAATGTTGAGGGCATGTGGCCTGGTGCGGTTCAGGAGAGAGGGGGGGCCGCGCTCTGTCCCCCCCTCTTTTCTGCGGCCGGCCAGGTCAACGTGCTCGGATAAGGGGTCTGGTGTGGATTTTAGGGGGGACTCCACGCCATTTTTTTTTAATTTGGGGTGGAGTTCCCCTTAAATTCCACACCAGACCTGAAGGGTCTGGTTATGGATATTTGGGGGGAACCCCACGTCTTTTTTTTTTTAAATTGACGGCGGGGTTCCCCTTAATATCCATACCAGACCTAAAGGGTCTGGTTATTGAATTTGGGGGGACCCCCACGCTTTTTTTTTCCTTTTTTTAATGAATGAATTCTCCTGCAATTGCCGGGAGCCGACAATTCATTATAGCCGCGAGTCAGTTTTAAATGGCTTTTTTCCTTTGAAAAATGACATTTTGTGCAGAGACAGTTCTAACCACGGGAAACATGCGCTTTTTCACATGCTGACATTAGAGCCCCCCATAGTACGAAATTTAAATAAAAATTACACTTTTATTATTGCACTTTTAGCATTATTAAAATCACTGCTCCCGAAAAAACGGCCGTTTTAAAAAATAAAAAAAGCATTGGTACATGTCCCCTGGGGCAGGACTGAGGTCCCCAAACACTTTTTAGGACAAAACTTGCAGATTAGCCTTTAAAATTCACTATTAAGATTTCCCCCCATAGACTTATACAGGGAGTTCGGCGGCGGCTTTACTTATCAATCACATCGCGCTGCTGCTGCGCCCGGTTCATGCGCCTAATTAGGGCTTCATCCAGCGCACCTATTAAGGCATGTACCGGCGCAGCGCAGAGTCATTAGTAAATCAGCCCCAATGTATATTAAACAGTGTGCGTTTAGTATGACTTTAATTGTATGGAGATTCCTGTGCTCACTACTGACAGTGTAATGAATCAGCTTCTGTAGAGAATGAACTGCTATACAGAATCAATACAATATTGGAGACAGAACTCTGTTTACCTTAGGTGATCTGTAAAGGGTTTTAATCCAGGTGGGTAAATTTATCAAACACTGAAGTTTCGTCACTACTACACTGTATCAATTCTGTGTAGCAGTTCACTCTTTTAGTAACTGATTCATTATACTTAAAGTGGTTGTAAATGTAGAAGGTTATTTTATCTTAATGCATTGAATGCATTAAGATAAAAAGCCTTCTGTGTGTAGCAGCCACCCCACCCCATCAGCCCCCCTAATACTTACATGAGGCCCCTCTAGATCCAGTGATGTTGCACGAGGCACTCAGCTGGCCAGGTTCTCCTTAGCCCAATTTTTTTTTTAAAACATGTTTTTTTTAAGTCTAGGCCGATACGTATTCTTCTACATATTTTTGGTAAAAACAAAAAAAATATCACAATAAGCGACTGGTTTGCGCAAAAGTTATAGCGCCTACAAAATAGGGGACATAATTTTAATATAATTTTTTCTATTATTTTTTTTTTACTAGTAATGGCGGAAATCTGAGATTTTTATTGGGACTACGACATTATGGCGGACACATCGGACACTTTTGACAGATTTTTGGCACCATTCACATTTATACTGCACTAATTACTGTATAAATGTGACTGGCATTGAAGGGGTTAACACTAGGGGATGAGGAAGGGGTTAAATGTGTACCCTGCATAGTGTTCTTACTGTGGGGGAGAGTGACTGACTGGGGGAGGTGACCGATCTGTGTCCCAATGTACAAGGGATACAGATCGGTCTCCTCTCTCCCTGACAGGACGTGGATCTGTGTGTTTACACACACAGATCCACGTCCTTGTTTTTGTAACCCCCGATCCCGGGTGCCTGGCGGACATCGCGGCCGCCAGGCACACGCATCGGCATCTTAGTGATGCGGCGGGCACGTGTGCGCCCCCAGACAGCCTCCCGGAGATTAAGAACCACACTGCGGCCGTATAAAGTCGTACGTCTGTGTGCAGCAGCCCCCCTCAGCTCCCCTAATACTTTCCTGAGACCCATCTCTATCCAGCGATGTCCATAAGTGCCTTGGCCACCCGAGAATCTCCCTCCTGATTGACTGAGACACAGCAGCGGCGCCATTAGCTTAGGCTCCTGCTGTCAATCAGAGTCAGTTTACCAATCAGGAGAGTAGTCTGAATGGACACAGGGAGTTGCAGCTTGGCTCCGGTGGCCCCACAGCAAGCTGCTAGCTGTGGATCACTCAACAGGAGGGAGGGGCCAGGAGCTCCAGCCAGGGACCCGAGAAGAGGAGGAGCTGGGCTGCTCTGTGCAAAGCTCAGAGCAGATGAGTATAACATACTATACTATATACAAGTATAAAAAAAAACAAGACTTTACAATCACTTTAATTTATCAGCATTTTCTCTCTGGCTAGCTGCTTTGTATTTGAATTATAGTTGGGACATTACCATTTCCAGGCCTGCCAAAGACTTACTTGTATGGTGTGCTAAAGTGGACTCCACACTCATTTGGGAGGTTTCTACTGACTTCCAGATTATTTGACTAGTATCAAACAGAACAATTTCTGTCTAACAGATGTCGGACAGGACATGCCTTCAGTGTGGGCACAGACAGGAATAAAAAATAAATACAAATCTGGAGTTTAACATGGCACAGGACCTTGCTTATAATTTTAGCTGTGTCTAAAGCCTCGTAGACCCGATCGGATTTCCATAGGACACAGCGTAGGATTTTTATCCAAAGGGCGTTGGCCATGAACTTGTATTGCATACAAACGGCAAAGAATTGTTGGGCAACAAACGCGAAACTACGTGTTTTTTCTGCTCTTTAGCGCCACCCTTTGGGCAACTTCTGCTCATGATGTGTTATGGTTAGTGTAACGGAATGCACCGTGACAGACTGAGATATTCCTATGTCTAGGGTCACCTTATGTCCACTAGGGCCATAGGGTGACAAAGAATCATAATTCATATATTACAGATGGGACATTATTAATACTTCATTTTAGGACTGAGATATCACAAGGAGTTCATGATGACATGACCAGGTCAACCAGACAGTGAGTCATACCTTTGTATAATTGCTATTGAAATATCTTAAGGTGTTGGCTATTCACTGTAAAGACATTCCGTTGAAGGTGTTGATTGCACCCACTCTCACAAGACTCTGCCATTGTGTGATAAAGCTGTCTAGATAACTTATTCAACTAGATGTCTGTGTATTATTCAAGGTTAATTGAACACTATTGAAGATGCGGTGCCGACAAGTCTACATGGTTAGCTTACCTGAATGCCTTTTAGAGTGTGATTGAAGCCCCCCATGGTGTAAAGGGGGGTGGAGACTACATTGTCCTGTGACTAACTGCATTATGCTTGAGACTGTATAAGAAACTAAGAAAATACCAATAAATTGTCATATCTTTAAAGCAAGTGCAGAGCTTGAGTCTCGTCTTGTTTATGGGAATGGATATGGATCGTGTATGCAAGATTGTCAGAGTGTGTCAGATAAGCTTGTCGTGGTTGGATGGAAGATCGTAAGCGGTGGTGACCGTTACAGTTAGCATTGCTTCTGAGCATGCGTGTTTGTACTTTGGATTTTTTTCTGACGGACTTCTGTACACATGTTCGGATAATCCGACAACACACATTTGTTATGAGAGGGTATACCTAGAAGAAAATCATGGACTGCCGCACTCCTTAAAACACTGTCTTTATTGTACAAATAAAATCCAAAAAACAACCAAAGCGATGCAGTCAAAATAAAGTAAACAACAGGAAAAAGATGGCTGACATGTTTCACATCATGTGATGCTTACTCGTAGCTACGAGTGAAACATGTCAGCCATCTTTTTCCTGTTGTTCACTTCATTTTGACTGCATCGCTTTGGTTGTTTTTTGGATTTTATTTGTACAATAAAGACATCGTTTTAAGGAGTGCGGCAGTCCAGGATCTTCTTCTATCCAAAACACACATTTGTTGTCGGAAAATCTTAAAGCATGCTATCCCACATTTGTTGGCAGAAATTGTCCGATGGAGCGTACAAATGGTCAGATTTTCTGACAACAGCCTGTCATCACAGAATTCCCATCTGAAAATCCAATCGTGTGTATGGGCCTTAACATTGCACAGGCACGATTTGCTATAAAACAAACAACAATGTAGATTTTGTGCCTATAAGGCTGGCCATACACGGAGCTAATTTTTTTCCTGCAACCCATGGTTGCTTGATTCCCCCATCAACACAGACAGTACTGATGCAGGAATTCCTCCTGCTGGGCCATTGTCTTCTCCAGGCGAGAGGGGGAAGCCATCTCCACTGGGAGAAGACAGTGATTATCACTAGCGGCTATAGCTACTGCTACTGATATTTGCAAGAGGATCTGGATGGCTGGTTGTATCCAAGTTATTTGATCAATCAAGTTGATCGATTTATCAACTTGGTATATTTAGTCTGCCCATTAATGGTTTGAGTCTCAGCAGGCCCGGATTTCCCACAAGGCCAGGCCTTGGGGCGGCAGGGTGCAGAGGGGCGGCAGAGGCATGGAGTCCCCCGGGGGCTAGTTGAGGGCGATAAGTTTCTTTCAGGAATCCGCTCGCTCGTTAGCAATGATTGCGGTGATGTCACTGCAATCACTTGTAAAATGTGTGCTGCGTCCGTCCTCCCCCCCCCCCCCCACATACCTCTCCTTACTGGCTCTGTTTTCAGGACTCCGTCCTCCACCCGGCTACTGAGTTTGTCTACTGTGACTGTCCCTGCCGCTGATGTACACAGTGAGAGGCGTGAGCTGTGCTCTTCCCATCTCAGCTGTGAGGGTGCTAGGACTCGTGTTTTGGAGGTGACAGGGTCAATAAAGAGAACCAGTCACCTCCAATTGCTATCACACAGGGAATTGTTTTCTCCTGTGTGATAGCAATAAAGTTGAGTGAAAAAATGATAAAAATAAATAAATAAGAAATAATAATTAAATGATTGAAATGAAAAAGTAATTAAAAAGTAAAGAATAAGAAAAATTAAAGATAATAAGAAAATGATACAAAAATAATGACAAGCTACAAAATTTTAAAAAAAAGTGATAACCGTGCCGCCCCTGCCATCCGGTTGCCATTCTCGGTTGATTTGGGGGGGGGGGGGGTGGTTCGGTTGGCGGGGAGGGGGTGCATTTCGGAACCTGGCCTTGGGGCGGCTGGGAGAGCAAATCCGGCCCTGAGTCTCAGCCAGTTGCCTGTGACTTGAACTGTGTATGGCCAGCATAAGTTTTAACAAAAATAGTACATTGGATAGACAGAGTCTATAAATATTAATACCTCACACCAAACAAGGATCGACTGGATGTGCCTCTGAAGGCATAATGACTGATAGTAATTATGTGATCAGGGAAACACTTTCCCTTGCTTTCCAGAGAAACAATAAACATTCCGTATAGAAAGTGACAGCTTGGATGTTGCAAAAACAGTTGTTAAATGTTTCAACATTGGCAGATTGAATTCAACATTTTACATTTTATTTCATCTCATCCTGGCATCCGTCTTCACATCTTGCATTACAAATGAGCACTTTGTGTGACAACCCATTTTAAAATGTAGACATCAGTTCCTAATTTTGCTGCATTATTGAACACTATCTCTCAGCATTTACAGTGCCAGGGAAATTGATTAATCCCCAAGCCAGCTTTGTAGCTCTAATTTATTGTAATGATGGTCATTAAAAAAGCTGAACCATTTTCTTGCTGTGTCATTAATTTAGACTGCTAGGATACAGAAGCAGAAGATCAAAACCTCAAGCAATTTTTCTTGACCTGATATTAACATCCGCTGGTGTTGCCTGCAATTACCCCATTACAGTCATATTAAATAGGAGACACTGATAAGGACTTATGCCGCGTACACACGACCGTTTTTAATGTCATGGAAAAAACAACATTTTTCTCGACGTGATTCTTGTGAAGCCTGCCTTGCATACACGCGATCGTGAAAAAAAAAATAAGCGTGGTGACACAGGGGGAATTTCCATTCAGATGGCTCCACCCTTTGGGCTGCTTTTGCTGATTTTGTGTTACTAAAAGTTTGAGAGACGATTCGCACTTTTCAGTCTTCGTGTTTTTTTAGTCTGTTACAGCGTGACAAATGTGCTATCTCCATTACGCATGCTAGTTTTACCAGAACGAGCGATCCCGTCTCATAACTTGCTTCTGAGCATGCGTGTTTTTTCCCGTCGTTAAAGCCTATACATGACAATTTTCATGAAGTGAAAAACGACGACGTGAAAAACAACGAGAAAAATTAGAGCATGTTCTTAATTTTTAATGCCCATTTTTCACATAAGAAAATGCTCTGAAGCCTACACACGATTGTTTTTAATGACCAATTTAAAAAATTGCATTTTTTCCCTGAATGTTGTATCCTTTTAACTCCTTCATGACCTTCAATAGATCGTGGCTTTAAGGCCGCGTACACACCACTAAATAAATCCGATCAAATCGGTCTGACAGACCGTTTTGATCGGATTTGTCTGCTGGGCTATTTTGGTTTGATCGTGTACACACGATCAAACCAAAATCCCCGCCGGCAGACAGCGAGGTGACGTGGCAGTGACGTTGACGCCGCCACGTCACCGTCACCAGGAAGTAAAATACTTCCACGCATGCGTCCAATCCATTCGACGCATGTGCGGGCAGATATGTCCGCTGGTTAGCGTACTAACCAGCAGACATGTCGGACGGACGGGTTCCCAGCAGACAGATTTTAAAGCATGCTTTAAAATTTGTCTACTGGAAAAACCTGTCTGTCCGCCCGTACACACGATCGAATTTGTCTGCTGAAACGGACCGTTTCCAGCAGATAAATTTGATTGTGTGTACGCGGCCTAAGGGTGTCAATATATTTTGGCTCCCAGCCCCTCCACTGCAATTATAGCTCTTAGCAACAGCACATGATTTGTAAGAAAGTAAGATTGGTGCCCCAGTGAGAAAAGGCACATTTCACCAGGATGCAGAGCTACTATCATTGCGACATTAAAGCTTAAAGTGGTTTTAAACCCAAAAGCAAACATTTCTCATATTGCAGCTTACCAATTCTATGGCCGCGTACACACCATTAAATAAATCCGATCAAAGCGGTCTGACAGACTGCTTTGATCGGATTTGTCTGCTGGGAACCAGCAGACATGTCGGACAGACGGGTTCCCAGCAGACAGATTTTAAAGCATGCTTTAAAATTTGTCTGCTGGAAAAACCCGTCTGTCCGCCCGTACAAACGATCAAATTTGTCTGCTGAAACGGTCCGTCGGACCGTTTCCAGCAGATCAATTTGATCGTGTGTACGCGGCCTAAGATGTGGTGGCTGCATTCGTTTTCTTTTTTACAACTTCTTACCTTTTTTTTCACCTGGTGATATGGCTAGTAAGTCTGTTGTTTTTCAACAGGACAAGCAATCCTGGAGATGTGGCAGTTAGAGGGATGAGACAAAACATTTACCACTGACAGGTCCTTACAACGACCCGCTTTTTTTATTCATGCAAAACCCTTATCCCAAAGGGAAAAAAACTGCTGCAATTGCTTATAAAGTGTTAAAAATAAACAAATGCAGCGCTATGTGATATGTGAAAAAAAAAAAAATATATATATACACCGTATATACTCGAGTATAAGCCGAGTTTTTCAGCACATTTTTTTGTGCTGAAAATGCCCCCCTCGGCTTATACTCGAGTCACCTTTTTGCGCCTGATCTCCCGGACTTTGGGGACCCGGTAACGGCCAGCCGTAGGTCCCCATGTTAAACAGTGTTTTCTCTGGTGAGTTTGGGGATCGGCCGGTCATAGGTTTCCTGAACCCGGAACTTGGCACATAGGCAGCCCCATTTCTCCTCTACAAGTGTGCAAAGTTTGTTGTCTGGAGGACCTACAGCTGGGGAGCACCGATTTTTGAAAGCCGGGCACACCTTCCATAGACTCCTATGTTAAACGTCAGTCTAGTCATGGACACAGTGAGGCATGATCATAGTGAGGCATGGACACAGTGAGGCATTGGCACAGTGAGGCATTGGCACAGTGAGGCATGGACACAGGGAGGCATGGACACAGGGAGGCATGGACACAGGGAGGCATGGACACAGGGAGGCATGGACACAGGGAGGCATGGACACAGTGAGGCACAGTGAGGCATGGACACAGTGAGGCATGGGCATAATGAGGCATGGACACAGTGAGGCAAAGTGAGGCACAGTGAGGCATGCAGATGGATACCCTAGGCTTATACTTGAGTCAATACGGTTTCCCATTTTTTTGTGGTAAAATTAGGAGCCTCGGCTTATATTCGGGTCGGCTTATACTCAAGTATATACGGTAATTCCGTGAGCAATGTGCAATTAAATGTGGTATCAATTTGTATTCGCAAACAAAAAATAAAATGGTAAAACATATATAAATGAAATACTTGTCAAGCAAGTGCACAGTGAAAGAAATACAAAAATATTGAAATACCAAAATATCAAAATTCTTAATTTTAGCAAGTCCACAGCGAGAAAAAATAATTAGATATATAGATATATAGATATAGGTGTAGATTCACAAAGCACTTACGCCGATGTATCTCCAGATACGCCGCGTAAGTGTACATATGCGCAGTCGTATCTATGCGCTGTACCCGTAGAACTAAGATACGCCAAAAAACTGACTTCATCCGACCGACGTAACTTGCCTACGCCGGCGTATAGTGGGCACATAGTTACGCTGGATGCTTTTGGAACTCCCATTGATTTGAGATGCATAGATATATATATATATCTATGCAGTAGGGATCGAAAGTTTGGGCACCCCAGGTAAAAATTTGTATTAATGTGCATAACGAAGCCAAGGAAAGATGGAAAAATCTCCAAAAGGCATCAAATTACAGATTAGACATTCTTATAATATGTAAAAAAAAGTTAGATTTGATTTACACTTTCAAAATTACAGAAAACAAACCAATGGTGTCTGCAAAAGTTTGGGCACCCTGCAGAGTTAATATCTTGTACTGCCCCATTTGGCAAGTATCACAGCTTGTAAATGCTTTTTGTAGCCAGCCAAGAGTCTTTCATTTCTTGTTTGAGGTATCTTTGCCCATTCTTCCTTACAAAAGTCTTCCAGTTCTTTGAGATTTCTGGGCTGTCTGTCACGCACTGCTCTTTTAAGGTCTATCCATAGATTTTCAATTATGTTGAGGTCAGGAGATTGTGAAGGCCATGGAAAAACCTTCAGTTTACACCTCTTGATGTAATCCCCCGTGGATTTTGAGGTGTGTTTAGGATCATTATCCATTTGTAGAAGACACCCTGGGCCAGATTCACAGAGCCCTTACTCCTGTGTAACTCGCGTTAGACTGGAGTACTTTCAAATTACGCGCGTTTTTTCACTACTCTGAAACCTTAAACCATGAAAATACGGCTGCGGGCTTCAATCCGACTGGCTTACGTGTTCGTACGCCTTCGGATCTACGCTGCAATAAATTTGCGGCCGCTGGGTGGAGTTCCCGTCGTTTTCCGCGTCAGCTTTTTGCTGGTCTAATATTAGACAGCCCATGTTAAGTATGGCCGTCGTTCCCGCGTCGAATGTCAACGTCTTTTTTTATTTTTTACGTAAGTCGTCCGGGAATAGGAATGTCCGTAAACGACGCTACTCAAACAACGAATGACGTAATGACGTTATTTCGCGCAATGCACGCCGGGAAATTTCTGAACGGAGCATGCGCAGTTCGATCGCCGCGGGGACGCGCCTAATTTAAATGCTTCACGCCCCCTAATCGCGTATTTCGATTACGCGGCGAGAAATACACTATGCCGCCGTACCGTAAGGGACAAAATCTACCAGAATTCGGCGTATAGCCTGGTAAAATACACGGCGTAGTGTATCTCTGATACTCTGCCCAATGCAATTGTATCTGAATCTGGCCCCCTCTCTTTAACTTCAGCTTTTTTACAGATGGCATCAAGTTACCAATCCAAAATTTGCTGACATTTTATTGAATCCATTTTTCCTTCTACTCGTGAAATGTTCCCTGTGCCACTGGCTGCAATACAACCCCAAAGCATAATTGATCCACCCCCATGCTTAACAGTTGGACTGAGGTTCTTTTCATTAAATTCTGTGCCCTTTCTTCTCCAAACATACCTTTGCTCACTTCCGGCCCAAAAGTTCTATTTTAACCTCATCGGTCCACAGAACTTGTTTCCAAAATGCATCAGGCTTGTCTATATGTTCATTTGCAAAGTTCAAACGCTGATTTTTGTGGTGAGGACGTTGAAGAGGTTTTCTTCTGATGACTCTTCCATGAAGACCATATTTGTACAAGTATCTCTTTATAGTGGAATAGTGTACCACAACTCCAGTGTCTGCCAGATCTTTCTGGAGGGATCGTGCAGTCAAACGTGGGTTTTGAATTGCCTTTCTCCCAATCCTGCGAGTTGTTCTGTCTGATATTTTTCTTGGTCTTCCAGATCTTGCTTTAACTTCCACTGTTCCTAATGACTGCCATTTCTTAATTACATTCCGAACAGAGGATATTGACATCTAAAAACGCTTTGCTATCTTCTTATAGCCTTCTCCAGCTTTGTGAGCGTCAACTATTTTCAGTTTCAGTTTTCTAGACAACTGCTTAGGAGAACCCATGGTGCTGATTGTTGGGGCAAGGTCAGATGAGTCTGAGCATTTAAAACCTTTGAGAATGACATCACCTGGTTTTCCAGATGATGATTGAGAAGAATCCATGACACTAGCAGGTCTCAGCTTTGCAAAGGGGCAGTGCATGCTATAAATTCTGCAGGGTGCCCAAACTTTTGCAGATGCCATTTTTTTGTTTTCTGTCATTTTGAAAGTGTAAATTATGGAAATAAAATCAAACTTTTTTTTACATATTATAAGAATGTCTAATCTGTAATTTGATACCTTTTGGAGATTTTTCCATCTTTCCTTGGCTTCGTTATGCACATTAATACAAATTTCTACCTGGTGTGCCCAAACTTTCGATCCCCACTATATATCTATATCATTTTTTTTTTGGGGGGGGGGGGGCAAGTTGCTCCAACATTCACTCGCGCATTGCTCACTGCAATTATATATTTTTTTTTTTCACCTGAGTGAGTGATATATCACATAGCGCTGCATTTTCTGTGGATTGGTTCTCTTACGTTTAAAACATTTTTTGGACACTCTCTTTATTGGTAGCTTGTAAGACATCTATCTATACAAACTGCTTATAAAATGTTAGCTGTACCTGAATGAGTAGTGAGAAGAATATGATCCATATGAGACCTCTGGCTGATTTCTTTGGACACTGGCAGGGTGTGAATAGTCCAGTCTACAGCTGCTTCCCCCTGCAGCTCACATATTGACTTGAACAGAGAAGGCAAAGGGAAAGGTAGCTCCTCTAGCGAACTTCTTCGGGCTGCAAGTTTGCGACTTACTTTATGCTCGTTGCATAAACCTTAGAAAGAAAAAGATGCAATGAAAAAAAACTCAGGACCAGCAGATAATCTTTTGTACTACAGCCGTACCAACACCTTATGTCTGATTGAACTAATGACATGTCTTAACAAGATTGATCATTGGAGCAGAGCGGGCAGAGTTCCCAGCACTAAAGAACTGACTGCTGTGTGGTCTCCTGCATAGTGTGGTCAGTTTTTAATAGGAAATTACAGGGACTGACAGGAACACCAGGGATTTCACACAAAGGAAGCAATACAAAGAAAACAAGTTACTTTTTAATACAAGTACATGGTACAGCAGCCACATATCAGGAATATGAAATGTTGAGTTTACATATTCTGTAAACCTACTTTTGTTGAGAAAAATCCTTCCCCCCTGGGTGATCTATGTACATTGCAAGGATTTAAAAAAACTTTTTTGCAGATTCCTACCTTTTGTTATTCTGAAGAATGTTCGTCTGTGCCCCTGTTCTTAGAGAGTCTAATTTGAGTTGTTTCATAATTATCAATCAGCTGGTACAAAATCAGGGCTCTAATGAAGAAAATTTCAGGGCCTGCATCCATTTAGACGTGATTTCCTATAAAGAGTATGGGCCCTTTCACACGTCCGCCTCCGCTCGTCCGTTTTTACAAGTCCGTAAATTGACTTGTAATGGTTCCCTATGGGATTGCATCTATTAGTGGATGATGCATCCGCTAACGTCCGCAAAGTTCCGCGTCCGTCTGGATCCGGTTTTTCGGACGGAAGAAAACCCTATTTTTCTTCCGTCCGGCGGAACGGATCGGATGAAGATGGACAAACGGTCCGTTTTCATCCGATTCCCCATAGGGGAGAGCGGAGGAGAGACAGGGTGGTCCCTGCACAGTGTGCGGGGACCGCCCTGTCCGCCAACAGCTGAGCGGAGACCCTCCGCTGAGCTGACGGACACACACGGAGCGGACCGAAAAACGGTCCGCTCCGTGTGAAAGGACCCTACCCTATCTTGTTGCAGGGAATGCCTGATATCTGACTTGTATCTTAGTGCAGGCTTTTGGGAAAATCAGTGAGCCAATCACACAAGCAGGAAATTAGATTTCTGGAGGGTGTTCTGTACACATTCTGTGCACAGTACACCTCCAGGTAGCCATATTGCAATGCACTTTACAGAAAATTACAGCGCTGCAGATTGAAAAGGAAATTTTTAATAACATTCAATCACAATATTTTGTCACAAATCTAAATGCTATATTATTATTTTTTGTTTGCTGTTTTTTATTCCCATGAAAGTGAAGTTACCCTTTAAGTTTGTGAGTGCAGTAGATCTGATGTACCCATAGACATGAAAATGTAATGCACAAAACAGGTATTGCTGGGAAAAAACTGATTGGGCACGTTAGAAAACCATTTCTACTTACTGTTGTTTATCATTGATGAGCTGATTCTAGCAGTGTCAACCCCCCTCCTTCCAATGATGGTCTCTTAAGCCTAGTACACATGAGCCGGATGTCGGCTGACATCGGAATGTCGGTTCAATAAAAACATAGATATATATAAATGTCAGCCTGTGTTTATGGCAGCAGGCTCATGACCGAGAAAGTTCTGCCGAGTGACTCCCGATCAGCGCTTTTTAGAACGCTGTCAGAACACACTAGCTCAGCAGGGGAGATCGCTGTACTAACATCAGATTGTTTGTATAGCGGCTCCGACCTGAGCTATTTTTACGTAGTGTGTACAAGGCTCTAGTTTGGCCCCCACTTCATTCTCTAAAGCAGCCTTTCTCAACCTTTTCAACACTAGGAAACCTTAAAATAACTTAACGGAGGTAATCCCTGCTAAAAATTACTTTATCTACAACTCATGATATAAATAAATATATTGCACTAAACTATTAAATTAAGAATCTGTATAGTACTACAAAATGTAAGGCAGCCAGCACAACAATGGATAATTGTGAAAGAAATATAGAAAAAAGTGCAGTGCCAAAAAGGGGTCTGCCTGGATGGGGGATCCCAGATATAGTGTAATAGTCGTGATCACAGAGTGGAAATGGATATCATATCTAATCCACAGTTGTGAGGATGGGACCCTGTCCTGGGTGAGAAATGGCTGCTTTACGCCAGACTCTGTAGAGAAACACACGTTAATGGGTCAGCTGTGTTTTGGGCTTTTTAAGGCTGATCTGAACAGCATTCAAGGCCCCACCCCACAGACAGGAGGTCTGTGCTAAGGAGTCAGGTGACTCCCAAAAGCTCTGTGAGAGAAGTCACAGAGTGGATGTATCTCTGCAGGAGGCAGAGGTCATTGATGTTGGAGCAGCGAGATGTAAGCTAGATGTGTGCTTATCTCTGAAACTGGTAGTTCTGAGGAGCAGAACTTGGGGCCTAAGCAAAAGGCCTGAAACAGCAGGACGGCTAGTGTGAAATCCGGGAGGCTGAACTGTTGATTCTTTTTCAAGATACAGGAATGATGGAACCCCTGCGAGGGCTGCAAATGTATAAGTGAACTGTTGATGTTTTTAAATAAAAGTGGGCTACTAAGCCCTTAAAAACACACCTGCGGTTGGAATCTGATCCCCCAATCCTACACAGAGTATACAAACGTGAAAACAGTTTTCTAAAGAACATACAGTACTCGTGAGGTAAATATATGAACAAATATTCAAACATAATAAATGTGAAGTGTATAGTCCCATTCAAACACAGGAGTAGTCCTTATACTCTCATAGGTGTTAGAGATACACTATCCCCTTTGCCAGATAACAACACATCCTCAGACAAGCAATCCTTGGAATAAAGGTAGGTTGGATGCGCTTACCAGCTGGAGTAGACCTACAGCTCACCTTGCGGCAGGGGGTCCTAAGGGCTTGTGTGGGCCGAATGCCCTCCCTGGTCACCGTCTCAGATGTATATCCTTGTGCAGATATCCCAAGCCAAACCGACCGGTTTCGTCTTATCAGACTTCAACAGGGGTGATACACCCCTGTTGAAGTCTGATAAGACGAAACCGGACGTGTTTTCTGGACCTTAAAGCGGATCTCCACCCTAAAGTGAAGATCCGCTGATCCGAACACTCCCCCCCTCCGGTGTCACAATTGACACCTTTCAGGGGGGAGGGGGGTGCAGATAGACACGTATCTGCACCCACTTCCGGCCCAGCATTCACGGGCAAAAGACAGGCATTACATCACATCCCGTCTCCCGCCCGTTGTGTGCTGGGAACACTCGGCTCCCAGCACACAGCTGGAGCCAATCGCGGGCGCAGCGCGACTCGCGCATGCGCCGTAGGGAACCGGGCAGTGAAGCCGCAGCGCTTCACTTCCTGGTTCCCTCACCGTGGATGGAGGGGGAGCAGCAGGGTGATGAGCGATCGCTCATCCTCTGCTGCGGACGGCGCTGGACTCCAGGACAGGTAAGTGTCCTAATATTAAAAGTCAGCAGCTGCAGTATTTGTTGCTGCTGGCTTTTAATATTTTTGTATTTGTGAACCATCCGCTTTAAACATCTCCACTGCGCATTGGACTTGCTTCTTCTTCTATGTGGATTATTGCTGTGATTTTGTGGAACCTTTACATCCATTTGGACAGTTCTCATGTGTGCCTATATGGATTTCCTTTTTGGACTTTTTACAATTTACAGTGTGTCTTTTTGACTTTTAATTAAGTACTTTTTTACGCTATGAGGAGTTGTTTTCCTCTTTTTTTTTTCCCCCTGATCGGATCATTTGTGAGCATTACTAACCACAATACAACACCATTGAAGATTCCTTCTGGCCATGGATAAATCCAGGTTAAGATTGGATTTTGCTTGGGATATCTGCACAAGGATATACATCTGAGACGGTGACCAGGGAGGGCATTCGGCCCACACAAGCCCTAAGGACCCCCCACTGTAAGGTGAGCTGCGGGTCTACTCCAGCTGGTAAGTGCATCCAACCTACCTTTATTCCAAGGATTGCTTGTCTGAGGATGTGTTGTTATCTGGCAAAGGGGATAGTGTATCTCTAACACCTATGAGAGTATAAGGACTACTCCTGTGTTTGAATAGGACTATACATTTCACATATATTATGCTTGAATATTTGTTCATCTATTGATTCATATATTTACCTCACAAGTACTGTATGCACTTTAGAAAACTGTTTTAACGTTTGTATACACTGTGGATTAGATATGATATCCATTTCCACTCTGTGATCACGACTATTACACTATATCTGGGATCCCCCATCCAGGCGGACCCCTTTTTGGCGCTGTACTTTTTCTATACAACTCTTGATAGGTTAATGTGATGGTCAGTGGAAAGAATTCTCTTTTCATCTGTGGCCCCCTTATGCCGCGTACACACGATCATTTTTCGACATGTAAAAAACGAAGCTTTTTAAAAAATGTAATTTAAAATGATCGTGTGTGGGCTTCACATAATTTTTCTGAAAAACGACCAAATTTTTTTTCTAACATGCTGCAGTTTTTTAACAACATTTAAAACGATGTAATTTTCCGGGTTGTAAAAAATGATCGTGTGTGGGCTAAAACAACATTAAAAACCCGCGCATGCTCAGAAGCAAGTTATGAGATGGGAGCGCTCGTTCTGGTAAAACTACCGTTCGTAATGGAGATAGCACATTCATCACGCTGTAACAGACAGAAAAGCGTGAATCGTCTTTTACTAACACAAAATCAGCTAAAGCAGCCCAAAGAGGTGGTGCCATCCCAATGGAACTTCCCCTTTATAGTGCCATTGTACGTGTTGTAGGTCACCGCGCTTTGCTAGAGCATTTTTTTTTTCATCATTGTGTGTGGGCAACGTCGTTTTAATGATAAGGTTGGAAAAAACGTTGTTTTTTCTAGAGGCTGAAAAACGTTGTTTTTTACATGCCGAAAAATGATTGTGTGTACGTGGCATTACAGATAACTACAAATATCAGTGGTGTTGATGGGAACTTAACTGAGAAGCAGAAACTGCTCATTGCTCAAGGAACCCCTAAAACCTTTGGAGGAACCCAGGGGTGGACTGACAACTCATGGGGCCCCCGGGCAATAGAAGATTATGGGGCCCCGGGCTTACAGATGGCCACCACGCCAGGAGGCAGGGCAGCTAAAATCTCAGGATTTTCACATCAAAAGCATGTCGGTTTTGGACATATCAGGGACAGATGTTAAAAAAAAACACAGATTTTTACATACTGTCCCTGGTTTTATTGAGCCTGGCAACCCTGATGGGGCCCCCTAGTGGCATGGGGCCCTCTGGCAGTGCCCGAGAGTCCCAATGGTCAGTCCGCCCCTGGAGGAACCCTGGGGTTTCATGGAACCATGGTTGAGTAACCTTGTTCTAAAGACACAGTTGTACACACAGAGCCTGCCAAAAGTTTTATAGTAACAAGCAGTGAATATGCAGGAAACAGTCTCTGCATCCTCCTACTCTTCTCTCAAAATTAACCATTTCACATGGATAGAGTAAAATATGGATGTATGCACATACAACAGACATGAGCTTCTATTGGTTTTAAATGCCTGGGCCATTTGTAGTCATTGTATATCTTCCTTTAAAACATAAAATCCACATTGATATCATCAAGGCTTACTTACCCACACAACCGCAGCACTGTTCCCAAAGACTGCCCAGACACATCATGCAGTCCTGGCAGCAAGGACAGTCATCTCCTTTCATGCTGCACTGACAGAGCTCCTGCAGGGAGAATAAATATGGTGAATCATAACTGGAAAGTCTGTCTAGAGAAAACAGTATGTACCAAGGGGATGATATATACAAATTCATTTTTTTAAGGCAGCGTGCACATTTTCAGTGGCCCTCGCATGCTGCTCCTTATGGTTCTTTGCAAATTTAATAAGGGCATACTACACTAGCAATCCTGTTAACTGATTTTTTTTTTTTTTTAAACAGCAAATAAACATGCTTCTATGGCGTCACTCCCTCACTGGCTTTAACCAGCAAGGTAAGCTCATCGTTGCTCCCCAGCAAGGAAGATTGTGCAGTGATTTGGCAGGTAAGGGAGTAATGCTGTAGAAGCAGGTGAGTGTTCTCTTTAGTGATCCTGTTGTGGGTAAACTGTTGCCAGTGACAGGATTGCTAGTTTGACATGAGCGTAAAGAGTGTCTTCACTTTCAGCTATTAAGCCTCATACACACGATCGGATTATCTGGATTATCCAACGAGAATTGTGTGATGACAGGCTGTTGCCGGAAAATCCGACCATTTGTATGCTCCATCGGACAATTGTTGTCAGATCTTCCGCCAACAAATGTGTGTTGTCAGATTATCCGAGTGTGTGTCAGAAGTCGTCACACAAAAGTCCAAAGTACAAACACGCATGCTCGGAAGCGATGCTCACCATAACACAACATTAGCAGAAGTTGCCCAAAGGGTGGTGCTAAAGAGCTGAAAAAAACAGGTAGTTTTGTGCAAACACGCATGCTCGGAAGCGATGCTTACCATAACACAACATTAGCAGAAGTTGCCCAAAGGGTGGTGCTAAAGATCTGAAAAAAACAGGTAGTTTTGTGTTTGTTGGCCGACAATTCTTTGCCATTTGTATGCAAGACAAGTTCATGGCCAATGCCCTTTGGACAAAAGTCCTACGCTTTGTTCGCAGACAAGCCGATTGTGTGTATGAGGCTTAAGACTGAGGCCTATTTCCTTCTGTGATTGGGTAAGGAGATCATACACAAATCACACAGTTTACACATCTGGCCCATATGAGCTTACAATCCAATGAATAACTACCTGGCTAGACTGTGAAATATATGGACTTTCAAAAGACTACTAAAAAGAGCCAAAGAAAAGAATAGCATGCCTTAGTTCCTTAAAACAGTTCATCAGATGATCTATACCATCATAGCATGATGGTTAATAGTGGTTTCTAATTAATAAGGTGATATGTGATTGTCTGCCATTGGTAACATGGTATTTTTTCTTTATCTAATTAGAAGTAAAAATAAAATAAAATAAAAACTACAATAAGCTTTTCTATAGGCCTCACTATATCTCAGTAACAATATTAGGTACACAAACATAACATATATAGTAAGCCTATGAATATACACAGACTAGCTTGTACCAGCTAGTCTAGGTCTGTTTTTGCAAGTTTTTCTACTCAAGTCTGAGGCCTCGTACACACGATCAAATCTGTCTGCTGGAAACTGTCTGCTAGACGGTCCCAGCAGACAGATTCGATCGTGTGTACGGACGAAAAAACCGACGGATTTGAAACGCCACCCGACAGATTTCAAAGCATGCTTTGAAATCTATCGGGTGGGAATCCGTTTTTTTCCAAAAAGCCCGACATGTCTGCTGGTTAGTACACTTACCAGCAGACATGTCGTCTCGCACCGGCGCCAAATGGATTCGGCGCATGCGCGGGTTGAAAAACGTGTTTTAAACAAGGTTCCTGGTGCTACACACGGTGACTTTTTGTGGCAGCGTCAACGTCAAAAAACGCCACGTTTTGAAACCGACACAAAAAATCAGCGCGTCGTCTGCTGGCGGGGATTTTGGTTTGCTTGTGTGTACACGTTTTTTTGAGCAAACCAAACGAAGTTTTGCCAAAGAGACAGATTTGTTCAAATCGGTCGGTCCGACCGATTTGAACAAATGAACATTTTTTTTCATCGCAAAAAACGACCGTGTGTATGCGGCATTAGGCCGCGTACACACGATCAGTCCATCCGATGAGAATGGTCCGACGGACCATTTTAATCGGTTTACTGCTGAAGCGGCCTGATGGTCTGATGTGCGTACACACCATCAGTTTAAAAAACGATCAAGTCCAACGCGGTGACGTAAAACACAACGACGTGCAGTGAAAAATGAAGTTCAATGCTTCCAGGCATGCGTTGACTTGATTCTGAGCATACACGGGTTTTGAACCGATGCTTTTGCGTACTAACCATCGGTTTTGACAGATCAGGTAGGCGTCCATAGGTCCGATTTTAAAGCAAGTTCTAAATTTTTGGACTGAAGGACAACAGACTGATGGGGCATACACACGGTCCGTTTGGACCGATTAAAACTGAACTTCAGTCCGTTTTCAATCGATTTGGACCGATCGTAGTGTACGCGGGCCTAACACCCATAGCTGAAAATTCAAAATACTCTCTTACCTGCAAGAGGCACTTGCTGACATCACTTGCACAGAGGGCTTTGTTGCATCCAGTTACAGATGCCATCAGAGAGTAGCATACTGCAACAATCAAGATCTTTACTGGATACCATTTTCTCACCTGCAGTCATAAAGAACCATATGATTATATTTGTAACATATTGGTAAATATTCTCCAGTACTTATGGCTAATGTAGCTTGTGAAGTCCTGCGCTATTCTTACTCCTCTGGAACCTTTCTCTGCCAGATGGATAACCTGTCCCTACTCTAGCCACACACTAAATGCATGTCAAACCCCAGAGCCAGGGTCTTAAATAGAATCTGCCTGACCCAAGATGGAGTCCAAAGTCACATGGAGTGCCAGCATCCAGGTAGATGCTGCCTCTTTGAGGCCAAAAAAAGCATAGAGGAACGAGGTTCCTCTTGACTTCCTCCTCTACCTGCATTGCCGGTGTGAATGAGCCCTAACTGCAGTGGAGAAAATAGACTGCATCTGCCTACACGCTTAAAGTGGATGTAAATCCTCAGATATACCCAGTGACGTAAACAGCCTCAGATGATACACAGAGAGAAAACAAATCTCCCTGCATAAGTTTTACATGTACAGTATGTCTACTGCCTTCAGTTTTACAGTTGCAAGAAAAAGTATGTGAACCCGTTTTGAATGATATGGATTTCTGCACAAATTGGTCATAAAATGTGATCTGATCTTCATCTAAGTCACAACAATAGACAATCACAGTCTGCTTAAACTAATAACACACAAAGAATAAAATGTTACCATGTTTTTATTGAACACGCCATGTAAACATTCACAGTGCATGTGGAAAAAGTCTGTGAACCCATAGACTAATGAGATCTCCAAGAGCTAATTGGAGTGAGGTGTCAGCCAACTGGAGTCCAATCAATGAGATGAGATTGGAGGCGCCCTGCCCTATAAAAAGAACACACCAGTTCTGGGTTTGCTTTACACAAGAAGCATTTCCTGATGTGAATGATGCCTCGCACAAAAAAGCTCTCAGAAAACCTACGATTAAGAATTGTTGACTTGCATAAAGCTGGAAAGGGTTATAAAAGTATCTCCAAAAGCCTTGCTGTTCATCAGTCCACGGTAAGACAAATTGTTTATAAATGGAGAAAGTTCAGCACTGCTGCTACTCTCCCTAGAAGTGGACATCCTGTAAAGATGACTGCAAGAGCACAGTGCAGACTGCTCAATGAGGTGAAGAAGAATCCTAGAGTGTCAGCTAAAGACTTACAAAAGTCTCTTGCATATGCTAACATCTCTGTTAGCGAATCTACGATACGTAAAACACTAAACAAGAATGGATTTCATGGGAGGATACCACAGAGAAAGCCACTGCTGTCCAAAAAAAAAACATTGCTGCACGTTTGCAAGCAGAGCACCTGGATGTTCCACAGCAGTACTGGCAAAATATTCTGTGGAAAGATGAAACCAAAGTTGAGTTGTTTGGAAGAAACACACAACACTGTGTGGAGAAAAAGAGGCACAGCACACCAACACCAAAACCTCATCCCAACTGTGAAGTATGGTGGTGGGGGCATCATTGTTTGGGGCTGCTTTGCTGTGTCAGGGACGGATTGCTATCATCAAAGGAAAAATTAATTCCCAAGTTTATCAAGACATTTTGCAGGAGAACTTAAAGCCATCTGTCCACCGGCTGAAGCTCAATATAAGATGGGTGTTGCAACAGGACAACGACCCAAAGCATAGAAGTAAATCAACAGAATGGCTTAAACAGAAGAAAATACGCCTTTTGGAGTGGTCCAGTCAGAGTCCTGACCTCACCCCAATTGAGATGCTGTGGCATGACCTCAAGAAAGCGATTCACACCAGACATCCCAAGAATATTGCTGAACTGAAGCAGTTCTGTAAAGAGGAATGGTCAAGAAATACTCCTGACCGTTGTGCACGTCTGATCTGCAATACAGGAAACGTTTGGTTGAAGTTATTGCTGCCAAAAGAGGTTCAACCAGTTATTATATCCAAGGGTTCACATACTTTTTGCACCTGCACTGTGAATGTTTACATGGTGTGTTCAATAAAAACATGTTAACATTTAACCACTTGAGACCTGCGCTGTAGACCAAAGATGTCCACAGCGCGGCTATCAACTGCCGAGTGGACGTCCCTGGACGTTCTTTTATTTGCATTCCCCACACGCGCCGCAGGGAAAAACTGTGCCCGGCGCATCGCAGAGATGCCGATGCACGTGCCTGGCAGCCGCGATGTCTGCCGGGTACCCGCGATTGGCAGTGACAGAGCAGGGACGTAGAGTTCTGTGTGTAAACACAGAGCGCCACGTCCTGTCAGGGAGAGAGGAGACTGATAATGTGTCCCTTGTACATAGGGACACAGATCAGTCACCTCCCCCAGTCAGTCCCCTCCCCCCACAGTAAGAATCACTCCCAGGGAATACATTTAACCCCTTCCTCGCCCCCTAGTGTTAAACCCTTCCCTGCCAGTCACATTTTATACAGTAATCAGTGCATTACTATAGCACTGTTCGCTGTGTAAATGTG